>JAFEMH010004481.1:0-207130 GCA_022495995.1 Adenophora triphylla var. japonica | reverse complement strand
CTCTTGTGATCACTTGATTAGTTTTCTATATTGACACTACTTGACTCTTGAAAGTGAGACCCCTCATAACTTGGTGATAAAATTCCCACAAAATTTTCTTTTGATATCTATCATGGAGTGGGTGTCTAATCTAAGGTCACTGAGAAAAACAAGTTGCCTCCATTTATTTTGAAGCTTCCACTCATGTGCTCAATGCCAATGTCTTATTGTTGCATCACTTGGGATAAAAATTTGGGCAAGCACTATGGTGTGAGAGTGAATAGCTCCTTCTCAGTGACTGATTCAATGCCTAATATGGAGACATTCTAAGAGGCTACATGATTGAGGGTTATCTCATCGATTTCTTGTTGTTCAAGTTATGTCAATATGTAATCTAATCATACCATGTTACAATTTATTGAGATTAAAATCTTCATTGTGTGTGCATGTGTAAGTACCCAAATCTGGCTCATGCCTTCCGGATAAGTTTCCCGGTAATTCCCCGGACTTTTCTAGAGTTCCGGAATTATTCCGGAACTGTTCCAAAACACCTAAGGGCTGAAGGGACTGCTTGGAGATTAAGAAACACGTTTTTCTTAATACCAAAAACCTTCTAGAATTGCCACCTTTGCATGATTCTAGAAACATGCCGAGTCACACAGATAATGCCGCACGACCGCATTAGCCAAGAACCCTAGCCGCACGGCCTCATTAGCCTTATCCAGATCGCCTATAAACAGCCCTCCTCTTCCCATTTTAAAAGGACGAAAAAAGACGAAAAACACACACAATACACCATACTCAGCTCCAAAACTCTCCCAAAACACTACTGCAAGATCAAGAGGTTGAAGAAAGCCAAGAAGCCACCTCCCTCCTCCTTGAAGCCTCCAAAGTTGGTCCTTCCACCAAGCAAGACCCAAAGAAGAAGAGGTCACCACCATTGGTAACCTCTCAATCCCTTACCTTGCATTATACTTGCTCTATGTGATTTAATTGCTCATTGCATTCATATATTGTCATTATCTTGCTTGGAACTTGGCACTTATCATTAAAGATCCTATCTTTATCATATCCCTCCCCTTTTGCATCCTTTGCATGAAATAAGCATCATTTTCTATTAAAAATGTAATATTTATATTCAAAGGTGCATCCTTTGCACCTAAAAATTCCTTCTTTACATAAAAATATCATCTTTATGCATCCTTTGCTCATAAAAATGCAATCTTTATATTCAAAATGTATCCTTTGCACATAAAAATCATGTCTTTACCATAAAGGTGCATCCTTTGCATCTAAAACCCATTTTCATGCATCCTTTGCATCAAAGATCATCTTTTTATCATCAAATTATGCATCCTTTGCATATTAAATACTATTTTCCTCATAAAAATGCATCCTTTGCATAAAAATCATGTCTTTAATCAAAAGCATCATTTGCAACCCAAAAATGTCATCTTTTCACTAAAAATGTCATTTTTACATGCATTCCCATGTCCCCATTAGCAACCTTCTAATGGACCGGTGTAAAAGATCCTATCTTTACATCGTTTCTTCCATTAAAGGTGCCACAATCTCTTTAGAAAGGGATAAACCTTGAACCTATATCTCCGATTATCACTTAAGACGAGCATGAAGCATCTATATAAGCTCAATCGTCTTAAGGTGTAGGATTGATGGGCTAAGGTCACTCCTTTCCTAAAGAACCTCATTTTTGGACTATAAAAGAGAGTCTTTCTCTCGATCACGCAAGTCCCAAGGTTAAAATAGCGATGATCACAAGTCCAAGATGAGGACGGGATCAAAATCCCGAATACATAAAATCCAAGGAATCCCGAACGACAACCAACTAAATGGTTTGTACGTCCGGAAGACAACTTGGGACATTCCCCCCCTCTTTTCAAACACATGCACACAAGAAAGCACACAAGCAAGCACGATAAACGGAATCTAGTGAGACTTGCTACGGCAAGCCACCTTGGGTGAACGACGATCCGTTCTTCCCAAGGGGTAACTTAACCTCCGAACCCTAAAAATCCTTTTTTTCAAAGTTTTGAGGAAATCAAAATGGCGTGGCGACTCCGTTTTTCAAATTAAACCGGATGTTTTCAAACTCGCGTGAATCCGATCTAAAAAACAAAAAACTAAATTTGGGCACACATTCACAGTTTGGCGACTCCGCTGGGAAAATCCTAAAGGAGAAAAGCTTTCATTTTCAAAATAAACGATACCCGGTATATAGGTGGAATCCACTAACCTTCCTGTATCGCTCCCTAACCTGGGGCTTGGGATAAACGGTGGTTTAACAATCCCACGTACCTAAGTATCACTTTTCGAAAAATATAAAAGAAAGCTTTTCCCTTTGAGCGGGTTAGACTCCCATCGCGGATTCCGTTTATCATGCTTGCTTTCTTTGCCTTGCATTGCATCATTTGCATCTTGGGAATTGTGCATACTGAACAGGAAAAAGAAAGGTGCCTAAAATGTTCGGGAAACAACCTGAAATAGCAAAGGAGTGGAACCTGAAAAATTGATCCATGCAGTCGTACGGCTCAATCCTCCTCGATTCTCGACCGACGGCCTCGGCAATTCCACCAGAAAAATTGAGGTTAATCTCGGCGCCTTGGCACTTGGGGCTATTCATTTCCAAGACTGACCGGGGCTCCTTAAAATTTACGTGCCTTATCTCGTTGCATTTTTCCCCATCCCGAAAATCATTCCTTTAAAACACATTTATGAAAATCTCTGTTTTAACTCAAAAGGAACATTTTTAGGAGACCGCACACTACGCGCACCTTATATATCCCGTACACTTTGCACGCACGTCCCTTTAAACCCGGGTGGTTTTTCACTGCAGCCACGGACAGCCTTACGATGCTCCTGCGCGCACTAATCACCCCAAACTCCCCATGGCAAACCGGTCGACCAATGCACACCCGTGTCACACGTTTCAAAACCGTGACTTTTGGTTGGTTTTTGGTCTAGTCCGTGTCATATAGCCTGGCCAGCATATCCCCGTAAAGGTCAAGCCTTAGTTCATAACGGAAGTCAAGATTTTTCGCTCAAGCGAAACTCGCCAAAATTCCGACAAGGAAAATTGGTAGAATCTTGACTCCGACATTGACTTTGACCTTGACCCGCACTAATGCGTAAGAGTCGAGACCGAGTTCATGCCAAGAAAATCCAAAGATCTTTCGCTGCGAAGCTCGCCAAAATTCCGACAAGGAAAAATTGGCAAGATCTTGACCCGACATTGACTTCGATTTTGACTCACGCACGGCGTATGCAACGAAGTTCAATGTGACACCGTGTCATCCGCCTTACCGCCCGACCCATGCCTATTATCTTCTGACATTACCGAAAAGTCAAAACGTCAATCGCGCAAGCGAAATTCCGCCAAAATTCTCGTTAAGGCCGAAAGACGAGACTTTCCAGCATTGCCTTGACTATAATTTGCATCGCTCGTGCGTTAAAAGTTCCTATGACCCGCTAGACCCGTTAGGAGCGTTCTTCTCTCGCTCGGTGGGATCCGCGTGCCCTATAGGACCTTTCGCCCGGGCTGTCCACCCCGGGAGGTCGAAATACAGGTGGAATACGAGGGGCTTATAGACGTAGTGACGGAACCCACTGATCCAGGATCTAGAGTAGTTGCGAAAAAGAAGGGCAGAACCCCTTTTCCAACCAAATAGAAATTAATAAAAGACACTATTTTAAGTAAACCAGAAGATTCTTAATTTGCATATTGCCTGAACCTTCTGCACTCAAACACCTACCCCGAGTCTAAACCTCTCTTATCCCTTTCCCGCAATGAGAAAGAAGTGAGCGAGAGTACCGGTATAGCGCTTTGTCGCATAAAGATCTCAAGTAACCCATTAAAGTCTTCAAGTCTTAGCTTTCCAAGGTTCAAAATGGCCAACATGGTAATCAACAACGGTAATGACCAAGCAATGGAGAGGCCATTCCAGCTCAACCTGTGCCCCACATCTGGTATGATGTATGTAACTGTGAAGACTGTCTGGAATATGAGTATCAAGAATGGATTAATGAAGACGCTCCTTCAAGGAAGAAGAAGAAGAGGAAGTCCACGCAGCAGAAATTAAAGGAAAGGTATGAAGCCGGGGACAAGAGCGTGGGAACCTTAGGAGAACCTTCAGCAAGTTTGACTACTACGTCGCTTATGCCAAGGAGCCCGCCAAGGAACCCGTCATTCAAAGCACAAATTCACCGACATCCCCGTGGATCGCGACCCTCTTGAAGCGCAGAATTCCGAATTCGTTGCCATCATAAAGTTCAATGAGAAGCTAGCGCATCTAGAAGAAGAATACGTAAAACCCATAGAATACGTGGCCAATCAAGGAAGAATCAAGATCCCTTCGAAGAAGACTTCATCAAGATTATCCGTGCCAACCCTCCCGTTGGCTATACCGACAAGGTCGTAGTGTCAAAGATCGCAAAGAGAAAATGAGTTATCGCAGGTATTGATAAGATGAGCCAGACTCTTCGCCAATGAGTCCAGCTTGTCACTGATGAGCTCGCCGAGAGATTGCATCAAGCTACTCTAGCTCCTCTCACCATCTTTCCGAGGTACCGGCCTACCAATGATTTTCGACAAGTTTTTGATCGCTTGAAGTCTCCAACTTTCTCAAGAATGCCGACAAGACCGCTTACTCCCTGTGGCAACAACAGGAAAGAGTAAACCCCAGTCCAACCCGCGTCAAACACTTCGAGTCAATAAGTAGTGTAGGGTCCAGAGTTAGTAGGGTCAAGAGTCATTTGAGTCAGGAATCTTTGAATTCCAGTCCTCCGAGTCATCCGAAGGACTCACGCCTGAGGATTATGAATATGTAATCGATGTCATCTTTCCTTTTGCTTTGAATGAAATGACAGATCTTTCTGAGTATCCTCTTATTGCCAACTTAACAAATGATAAATTAACTCAAAACTTAACAACAGTTAATAATGTGAACAAGATGCAAACACACTAAACGAACAATACATTAAAGAAATCTTTAAGCAAAGTTACGTAAAAGAGGAAAACCGGGCCCAAGCTCCCGAGGAGGTTTTGACAAGTGTTAACTTAGATACTGTCGAGGAACCTAAAGAGACACAGATTGGAAGCTTCTTCCGTGGGGTTGAAAGGGATAGATCGGTTAATCGCTCGAGAATACATGGACGTCTTTGCATGGTCGTACAAGGATATGCCGGGGCTAGACAGCTTCAATAGTAGAGCACGTAATCCCTCTAGCACCGCATGCTAAGCCAGCTAAAGCAAAACCGAGGAAAATCAAGCCGTAATGGTCTCTACAGTCAAAGAAGAAATTGAGAAGCTATCATGGGTAGGATTCATCGTAGTCATCGAATATCCGACATGGTTGTCCAATATTGTGACCGTAACCAAGGCCAATGGGAAGGTGCGCGTCCGTGTAGATTTCCGGGATCTCGAACAAGGCCAGCCCCAAAGACGATTACCCTTGCCAATCATAGACATCCCGGTGGACTCCATCGCCAACTACGAAGTCAAATCCTTCGTTGATGGCTTTGCAGGCTACAACCAGATCAAGATGGCCGAAGAAGACCAAGAAAAGATGCCTTCACCACACCGTGGGGAACTTACCGCTATACAAGAATGCCATTTGGGCTCAAGAACGCCGGGGCTACTTATCAAAGGGCAGCTGACCGCGCTTTTTCATGACATGATCCACAAGGAGATTGAGGTCTACGTCGACGACATGATAATTCACTCCAAAGGTGAGGATGGGCAGCACTTTGTTGACTCGCGAAAGTTCTTCGAGAGGCTAAGACAACATTCCATAAGACTAAACCCTGCTAAATGCACCTTCGGAGTGATAAGGGGAAAAGTGCTTGGGTAAATGGTCACGGAGCGAGGTATCGAAGTCGACCCCCGAAAGATCAAATCCATTATGGACATGAGGCCACCTCAAACCTGCATTTAAGTCAAAAGCTTTATGGGCAAACCGCAAGACATCGCCGCTTTCACAACCGCTGACCACTATGTGCGAGCCCATCTTCAAGCTCATGAAGAAGAATGTAGATACAGAGTGGACCGAAGAATGCCAGATGCCTTTGACTGCATCAAGGCATACTTAGTACATCCTCCAAGCTATGCCTTCCACATAGACAGTAAACCTCTTCTCGCTCTATCTCACCTGTCACCGATACGGCATTGGGGCTATGCTTGCTCAGAGAAGAAAGACTCTCGGGTAGAAAATGCCATTTACTTTGTCGCCCTAAGCAGCAGGGAAGTGAACTCAATTACTCAAAGATGTGAAAAGACTTGTGCAGACTCGGTCCGGGTAGTCGATAAGCTGAAGCATTATATGCAAGCCCACCCTGTGAACTTGGTCTCGAAAATGGACCCCATCAAGTACATCTTTGATAAACCTTCCCTTTCGATGCGTCTAGCAAAGTGGTCCTTCTTCTTAGCAGAGTACGACAACAACTATGTGACCGTAAAGGCCATCAAGGGTCAAGCATTGTCGACCATCCGGCGAACTTCCCGCAATGAGGACCGTGGCCCGAACCCCAATTCCTGATGAAGGGATCTTCGTAGTCGAGCCCGAGAACCGATGGCGCCTATTCTTTGATGGAGCCGCTAACAAAAGAGGAAATGGCGTAGGGATGCTACCGGTCGATCCGAAAGATGAGCACACTCCCATAGCCCTTAAGTTGAACTTCCCCGCCACGAACAATGTTGCCGAATACGAAGCCTACATTGCCGGTTTAGAAGCCGCCCTAGAAAGGAATGTCAAGGAGCTTGAAGTTTACTGGAGACTCGCCCTCGATCATCAACCAAGTCTCCAACAAATGGAAGACTATTGACTCTAATCTTCGCCGGTATCATGCCCATATGGAGGAGTTGGATCGGACAGCTTCGTAGAAGTGACTTTCCACTACTTGCCAAGGAAAAGAACAGATTCGCGGATGCCCTAGCTACTCTAGCCTCACCGGTAGAGATCCCCGAGGGAAAAGCCATAAAGCCCTTCAGTAGTGGGTAGAAGAGAAGCCCCGCCTTCGTTGTGAAGTAGACTTGGGACTCGAGCCTATCAAGGAACCCCGGTACAATCAAATTTACCAGTTCCTCAAAGATGGAGAGTCACTTTCAGAGACGAAGAAGGTAGACCAAAAGAAGGTGTCAAAGCCAAGAGCTTGCAAGCCCGAAAAGGTTGGCCTCCCATTATGTCATTCTAGGAGGCAACCCGTACAAGAAACGGTACCAAGGACCACTCCTCTTGTGTGTCACTCAAGAAAGGGCCAGAGAGTTGATGATCGAAGTCCACAATGGTCCCCGCGGTCCTCATATGAATGCTAGAGCCCCGATGCAAGTGATCCTCGTAATGGGTTACTACCGGATTTCCATGGAGACAGACCGTGTCCAAAGATGTCCGAGCGTGCGACAAATGCCAACGGTTTGCCAACCTCAACCATCTCCCGCCTCACGACTCCGTACCGCATGACGACTCCTTGGCCGTTTGCAACTTGGGGTATTGACGTGATAGGGAAGATAGCCCCGACAGGAAGCAATGGGCATGAGTTTGTGTTAGTAGCCGTCGACTACTTCACCAAGTGGGTAGAGGCCAAGTCCTACAAGGTCCTCACTTCCAAGAAGGTGGCCCAGTTTATCAAGGAAAACATAATGTGGAGATATGGGGTGCCCAATGAGATCATTTCTGATAACGGGTCGCACTTTGAAGGAGACTGCGATAGGTTACCGTCAGAATTCAGAATCACTCGCCACAAGTCGTCCCCATACAAACCTCAGACTAACGGAGCCGTGGAAGCTGCTAATAAGACGCTCGAACGGATCATCCGGAAAATGGCCACTCGTGGTCGTGATCGCCCGAAAAGCCGCACCTAGCACTCGGGGCTACAGTGACGTCTGTCGAATGCCACAGGAGAAACTCCTTGCCCTAACTTACGGGATGGAAGCAGTGTTACCAGTGGAGTTGGAAATCCCGTCATTAAGGGTCCTCCTGGAAAACAGTGTCAACGAAGTAGAATGGCTACGTAGCCGGCATGATGAGTTGGCCCTGCTCGATGAAAGAAGGTTAAAGGCCATGGAACACACCCGAGCCTACCAGAGGAGAATGGCCAGAGCATTTGACAAAAAGGTCAAGGCCAGGGACATCAAAGAGGGTGACTTAGTATTGAAAGTGAAGCCCCTACCGTAGACAACCCCTGGGAAAATGGGAACCCGTTTGGATCGGCCCGTATGTGGTGCGTAAGATACTATCGGGAGGAGCCATGAAACTTGCGTGCACTGACGGCAATCCCTTTGTCCACCCAAATAACGATGATAAGCTCCGAAGGTACTATGTCTAATAAAAAAAAATATATATATATAAAAAAAAGAAAATAAAAAAAAGAAAAAAAATCTTAGTGCAAAAAGAGTAATACCCAGCTAGGCTGAAAACCCAAAAAGGGCGGTCTAGGCAAAAATGTGGTTGCACATAAAAAAAAAAGAAAAAAAATCTTAGTGCAAAAAGAGTAATGCCCAAACTAGACCGAAAACCCAAAAAGGGCGGTCTAGGCAAAAACAGGGCTGCACATAAAAAAAAAGAAAGTTCACCAGAATGAGCTACGAAGACCTGAGCCCCTTAGTCTTTCTTGTAAAAGGGGAACGTAGGCAGCCATTTATGGTTCGGTCTAAACAATAAAATGGGCGATCAAGTTTCCTTGAAATGCGTCCTAAACAATAATAAAGGATATTCAAGTTTTCATAAAACGGGTCCTAATCAATAAGACATCTGAAATTTCCATGAAATTGTGTCTTGATTAATTTCTAAGATAATATCTCTTGTTCATTACAAGTTAAAAACTTATTGATGAGTTCAAGCACGGTCTACTCTTGACTCTGCTAACCTGCTACAAAGATCTAAAATACAATAAAATGCCTAATAAACTACTGTGTTTGCAAAATGGCAATAAGGAAATCCTAAGAAAAGATCTGTCAGTTGTCATTCACTGAGTCTTCTTTGGTCTTCTTCCCTTTACCTCGACCCCGTCGGGTTTTCTTTCTCTTCTTCTCTATGATGTCGGTCTCCCTCCTTTCGATCTACGGTATCCTCACTGGAGCCTCCATCAAACCTGTGTCAATAAGTGCCCTCTCTACTCGGGCATGAGTCTGCACTTCCTCCCTCTGAGCCTCAGTCAAGGAAGCGACTTCAGAGAGCCTCTTATACCGAGCCTCCATATCTTTGATAAGGTCACCTGACTGGTTATGGTGACTCGCCTTAGCTCCAGTCTCCCTCAGAGTCCTACTCGAGTCGCAGTCAGCCCCCAATAAAGCCTGACGTCTCTCCCCCAATATGACCTGAGTCGCTCCCATCTCCCTCTCGTACCAATCCAAGTAGACCGTAGTCAAGATGGTACTCTTCCTGCTCCTGAAGATAGCCCTGGGTGGGAAAGCAGTGTATGTCCAAGCCCTCGAGAAGAATGAGAAGCTGGCTGGATCCCTCATAGCTAATGGCACCACCTCCATGGTACGGATGTCCTCCCAATCGCCCAACGGCTCCTGTAAGGCCCTAAACTGCCTGGATACCAAGCAGGGTATGTAGAAGGATGACCAGCAGAACCCTGGAACCCTCACTATATAGGACTCCTGAAATGTCCTCCTGGTCTGCAGCCTCCAATGATGTACCCACCAGTGAATGTATGAAGTGGATAGCCTAGCCATCATCAGCTCCCAATCATCTTGGCCCTGCTGCCTAGGCAAACCTCTCCGAGAAATCACCCAAGGGCACTGAGTCGGCAAAGTCCCGGGCAAAGCCCCGAGCCTCTCATGCAGCCATAAAGTCAGCACAGCCAGACTCCCAGACCTCATGAAATGGTCTCCTCTAGCCATCCTATCGATGCCATGCAGGGTCTCACCCAGAACCAATGGGACAATATCCTTCCCAGCCCTGCAATCTCTGACCATGTCCAAGAGACCACCATGACAGATCCCCACGGACTCAGCAGTGAACAGAGCCGAGAATACGCAGAGGATAAAGGTATCCATAGCCACCATGTTCGTAGCCATATCCAGAGACCCAAACCTGCCCGGGATATCAGAAAGGTCAATCCTGTCCGGAGCAATCATCATCCTCTCAGCCTTTCCCAGAGAAATCTGCAGAAAAGATGCCAACTTTGCCGCCACTGGCACGTCTTCGATTGACGGAATCGATATAGCCTCAATTTCGGGACCCCCAATCAAGGCTCGGAAGTCTTCATGCGTTAGGACAATCTCATTGTAAGAAAAGCAAGAACGTGCCTCCGGACGTCCCAAAACCTTGTCACGCTCTCAAAAGGTCCCAATCGGGTGGGAGATCCCTCAAATGCCATAAAGAATTGATCTTGAAGGAAGTATCGAACAGCCCCTTGTAAGATTGAAAGTTGTATCTCACCCAAGACTGAAGATCGGACAGAAAACGGTCTCTCTTCCCCCTTTGCAACCTAGCAGGCTTCTCCATTGTAAAATGATCAAAGGTGGTGTCTTTAGGTCCAATATGTGCTCTGGGAACAGTTGGGACAAGTCTAGAGTGAAAATGAAATGAAATGGCCAAGCCTTGGTTTTATTCTAAAAATAACCAGTCCTGCAGCAACCGTGAGCCGCACGGCTTCATTTGCTCCAGAGACCAGACCGCACGGCCTCATTTGCCTGATGTGGAAAGCAAATCTGCAGCAACCAAGTTGCTGCCCAAAGGGAGTTTTCACCCCACTTTTTCAACCAAAACCTGTACAAAATCATGTCCAAAGACCATCCAAGCAGTTATATATATCATTATATATCATTTTGGCCCGCCACCCCCACAAGCAAAAACTGCCCCGAGGCTCAAGTAATATGCAAATTAATAAAGCATAAAATAGAAAAGTAAATAAAACAGTAGTACATTGTTTTCGCCCCATCGGCGCCCAAATAAAGCAAAAAATAAACAAAATGTGCATAAAACTTGTTCATTGTTTGTTTTTCTTCCTAAATCAACTCTAGAGACCTCCTAGGCCTCTGATCCTTCCTCTTTATCGCTACTCAGCTCATAGACGCTAGCCTCCCTCATCAAGTCCTCCGTGTCACTCACATCAGATAGATAGACATTCTCGTGCTCATACTCAGCCAGATGCTCCAGGATGCCGGCATTGGGTCCTCGTCCCCGAGGCATGGCGCTAGAAGAGTACTCTGAGGCTGAAGAGGTGGATGCCGTGCTCCCGACGTGCCTTCTTTTACGCACGGGCTCCTGCACGTTTGCTGCCGCCTTTGAAGCACAGGCTAGCTTCCTCAGAAGGGATCGGCACACGTCCTTCCAGCCCCTATTCTGCCTGACCAAGCTGTCATAAGTCCGAGCTGGAACCTGAGAAAAAAAAGAAAAGAAAATCTCAGAATTGCAAAAAAGCAAAGAAATCTAAAAGAAAAGGGAAAATACCCTAAAGTGTACTTACAAGGCCGCCGGCAGTAGTATACTGGGCTCTAGTGTCGGGGACAGTATCCCGAACCTCCTCGTACCCTATCGACCACGTAAGAAAGATGAGCAGGAGGGATCGGGCGGATCGGGAGGCTCGCCTCCCCATATCCCTCGAGTGACAAGCCTAGCTTTACTAGCTTCGTGGCGTCCTCGCCGCTCCACAAACACAAAGATATGGGGTATCCATCAAAAATACTCCTCGCCGGCCACGCTTACCTCGATATATCTCTATCTCATCCGCTCGCTAATCCCGGGTCAGATCCGTGTTGGAGGATCATGAGGGGTAATGGCATCCAATGGAGGGATATGGCCATGTCAGCATAGAAAATTGATCCCCGCATAGATGACATCACATGTCGCCCGGCCAACCACCGCCGCCTCGTCGCCTCCACGGCCTCCCCCTAGCGTAATCTCCGGATATCTCCCCAAGGGTAAAAGTCCACCCCATCGTGCCCATATCTCGTTGATAATCGGCCTCACCATCTTGTAGTCAAAGGTGATCCGGGTCTTCCCGGTGAACTTATCCCTCGCATCTCCCCTCCGGCGGATCATAGCAGGAAAGATGGTAGCATCACTCTGTTGGTTCCACGGAAAGAACCTGATCACCTCACAAAACCAGACCTGCTTGTTCAAAACATCAAAAAGGTCATTTTCTTTCATAAAAGTCTCAAAGACAGAAAGTAAAAGAGAGAAAGGAAAGTGAGACTACCTCAAGAGCAAAAGAGAAGCATCTACGTGGAGCGGCCTTGTTCCGGCTGTACATGTCCAGGGAGAAGTATAGCTCCGCCAATTCGGCCTCTCCCCAAGAGACCGTCCCAATCCCATCTACATCCTCCAGAGAGTCGAGGAGGCAAGTCATAGCCAGAGTCCCAGAATTGGAAAAAATGGTGACTGATAACATCAACCACAGAAAGGCTCTAGCAAGGTGGGAGGCAGTCACCTCATTAGCAGCAAATCCCTGCATGCAGTTCTGGACTGCCACCTCGACGTTCCTCGTTTCCATCCCGAGCCCCTTGGGAATAAGCTCAAATCCGACCAAAGCCCTGAACTCCTCCGCTGTAATATGGTTCCTCCAGGTCACAGGCCTCCCGGTGAACTGCAGGCCGGTGATAGCAGTAAAATTTGCAGGTGTCACCGTCAGCTCCCCCCAGCTAAGATGAAAGCTGTGGGTGGTGTCCCACCAGAACTCCGAGAGGGCCTGGATCAAGCCCTTGCTCTTCGAGGTAATGTGAATACCTCTGCCGATGGCCTCGATGAACAGATCAAGGCCGGTAGCCCTCACCAGCTGCTTAGGGTTCACCCCATTCTTCTCAAAATCAGGCATCCTCTGCCACAGCCTCACTGCAATCTCGGAAGGCCCCCTAGACTTGTTCTCCTGTAGACAAGCACAGCAAAAGAAATGTGTCAGTCTTTTTCAAAAAAGCATACATGTTTTCAAAAAAAAAAGAAAAGCATTCATAAAATTTTTCTAGCATCCTTTGCATGAAAAACGTGTCTTTCATCACTTGAAACACATCGTGTCAAGCACATTGCTCTCCTAAGCACAAAATCACAGTTTTCAAAATTATTTGCACATAAGCATTAATTTTTTCTCAAAAAATGGCATGCATGAATCCTTTTCATCGTCCAAAATCCCGTTTTCTCATCTATGACCTAGTTCTAGCACATGCAAGAACTCCGTCACCTCTTAGACAATTATCCTTCTTACTTTTATTTTCGAAAAAAAAAGTGGGTCATTCTCATTATTTTTGTCAAATAAATTGCACATGCATGTTCTTTCATCTTCTTAGCCTCATAGGTTAATCATCAATATTTCAAAATCATCGTCAAAAATCCTAGGAAAATTCGAGAAATTCTTAAAACTCGAGTCAAGCCCTAGAACTAATCAAAATCCAATCAAAATCGACGGAATTGAGCAAATTAAGAATGCTTACCCCAACCGATTGAGGATTCGTGGATTTGTGCTCCCTCCTACCCGGGTAGAGCTCCGATGGAGGCGTGAGGAAGTCATACTTCCTCTCCGTACGAACGAGTTCTTTCCTCCTCCTCCGAGCGGCCTCAGAGATGTTCCTTCTAGCTTGCCTTGGAATTGGATTCCCCTTCGTATCCATCTCAATCAATAGAAGCAAGGGATTGAAGGATTTTGAAGAAAATTCTCTCCCTCCTCTCTCTCTTCCTCGGCAGTTTAGGGCGGCAACAATGCCCAGTCCCCGTTCAAATTCTGTTTTAAATAATCTGGAAAAATCAGGCTTCTAGCCGTACGGCTTCTTTTGCCTCCCTCTCATGCCGGGCGGCTTCTTTCGCTCTGAGCAGAAATTACCCTTTTGCCCCTGGACTTTCCACTTGGGCATATAATTCCTGTTATCCTTTAACTAGGATAACATCCTTTTCAGAAGATATCCTTTATCTCCTAAAGCAAATAGACTTTCTTCCCCAGTCGCCTCCGTTACTTCCGTTATAACGGGATAACGCTAGGTGACAACCTCCGAATTGTCAGAACTCTAAACTTAAGCTACCTCTATCACGAATAGAGAAGTACGCTCAAGTTCTCCTAACTTAAGCTACCTCTATCTCACAGATAGTGAAGTACGCTCAAGTTCTCCTAACTTAAGCTACCTCTATCTCACAGATAGTGAAGTACGCTCAAATTCTCTAAACTTTAGCTACCTCTATCACAGATTGAGAAGTACGCTCAAGTTTCCCAAACTTCAGCTACCTCTATCTCCTCGATAGTGATGTAAGCTCTAGTATCCAATCAGGTGACAACCTCCATTAATTGTCAATCAGGTGACAACCTCCATTAATTGTCAATCAGGTGACAACCTCCATTAATTGTCAAAACTTCAGGGATCCTAGACATCGTTCCTAACCTATCTAGTGATGCTTGAACTACGATCAAGGCTTGATTCCTCCGGGATACGTAGGTAGCCTTTCATAAAAGGTCCAGCCATCCGACCGCAGTGGTCACCCTTTTTCCATCACCGCTCCTCAGTGGTGAGGCAGCCTTTCATAAAGGTCCAGCCATTCGACCGCAGTGGTCACCCTTTTGTCATTCATCACTCCTCAGTGGTGAAGTAGCCCCTCATAAAAGTCTAGATATCCGACCACATCGGTCACTTCTAGCGTATCCCCAGTAGAATCAATCGCCTGACCTCCTAGGTCACTTTCTCTTCTATTTTTCCCGGCAAGAGACCAGCTTCTCTCCGCTATTCCCCTGCAGATATTTTCTGAACTACGGCCTGGCTTGATTCCTCCGAGATACGTAGGTAGCCTTCCAGAGGTTCAGCCACTCGACCACTTTGGTCACCTAATTCGTCTCGGCATTCGCCAGATCGGATCCTTTTCTATCGATAACCCCACTCGCCCTGCAAGTGACGTTGCCGAGGGGCTTCTGTAAGTACCCAAATCTGGCTCATGCCTTCCGGATAAGTTTCCCGATAATTCCCCGGACTTTCCTAGAGTTCCGGAATTATTCCGGAACTGTTCCAAAACACCTAAGGGCTGAAGGGACTGCTTGGAGATTAAGAAACACATTTTTCTTAATACCAAAAACCTTCTAGAATTGCCACCTTGCATGATTCTAGAAATATGCTGAGTCACACAGGATAATGCCGCACGGCTGCATTAGCCAATAACCCCTAGCCGCACGGTCTCATTAGCCTTATCCAGACTGCCTATAAATAGAGCCCTCCTCTACCCATTTTACATACGAAAAACACACACAATACACCATACTCAGCTCCAAAACTCTCCCAAAACACTGCTGCAAGATCAAGAGGTTGAAGAAAGCCAAGAAGCCACCTCCCTCCTCCTTGAAGCCTCCAAAGTTGGTCCTTCCACCAAGCAAGACCCAAAGAAGAAGAGGTCACCACCATTGGTAACCTCTCAATCCCTTACCTTGCATTATACTTGCTCTATGTGATTTAATTGCTCATTGCATTCATATATTGTCATTATCTTGCTTGGGACTTGGCACTTATCATTAAAGATCCTATCTTTATCATATCCCCCTTCCTTTTTTGCATCCTTTGCATGAATTAAGCATCATTTGCTATTAAAAATGTAATCTTTATATTCAAAGGTGCATCCTTTGCACCTAAAAATTTCTTTTTACATAAAAATATCATCTTTATGCATCCTTTGCTCATAAAAATGCAATCTTTATATTCAAAATGCATCTTTTGCACATAAAAATCATGTCTTTACCATAAAGGTGCATCCTTTGCATCTAAAACCCATTTTCATGCATCCTTTGCATCAAAGATCATCTTTTTATCATCAAATTATGCATCATTTGCATATTAAATACTATTTTCCTCATAAAAATGCATCCTTTGCATAAAAATCATGTCTTTAATCAAAAGCATCCTTTGCAATCAAAAGCATCCTTTGCAACCCAAAAATGTCATCTTTTCACTAAAAATGTCATTTTTACATGCATTCCCCCATGTCCCCATTAGCAACCTTCAGAATGGACCGGTGTAAAAGATCCTATCTTTACATCGTTTCTTCCATTAAAGGTGCCACAATCTCTTTAGAAAGGGATAAACCTTGAACCTATATCTCCGATTATCACTTAAGACGAGCATGAAGCATCTATATAAGCTCAATCGTCTTAAGGTGTAGGATTGATGGGCTAAGGTCACTCCTTTCCTAAAGAACCTCATTTTGGACTATAAAAGAGAGTCTTTCTCTCGATCACGCAAGTCCCAAGGTTAAAATAGCGATGATCACAAGTCCAAGATGAGGACGGGATCAAAATCCCGAATACATAAAATCCAAGGAATCCCGAACGACAACCAACTAAATGGTTTGTACGTCCGGAAGACAACTTGGGACATTCCCCCCCCCTCTTTTCAAACACATGCACACAAGAAAGCACGCAAGCAAGCACGATAAATGGAATCTAGGGAGACTTGCTACGGCAAGGCACCTTGGGTGAACGACGATCCGTTCTTCCCAAGGGGTAACTTAACCTCCGAACCCTAAAAAAATCCTTTTTTTCAAAGTTTTGAGGAAATCAAAATGGCGTGGCGACTCCGTTTTTCAAATTAAACCGGATGTTTTCAAACTCGCGTGAATCCAACAAAAAATAAAATTTGGGCACACATTCACAGCATGGTTCCTCATAATAGGCATATTGTTCAAAAATAGGTCATTTCGAAATTCTTGGTAAAAATATGATCAAATTTTTGTTTGTTACTTATGTTTCTTGACCTAATACTTCTATTGTGTTCAATGATAATCTTATGCCGAGGTGTTTGAGATGTTCTAGTTGTCAAATGAGACGGTATGAGAGGTTGATCAATCAAGGAAATGTTCCATTTTTGATTAAGGAAAGCAAATCATGTCACAAAATATGGTAAGTTGTTCTTTTTTTCAATCTCTAATCCATTGTATTTTTGGAATATCAAAAGGGTTACCAACTCCAACCATCAAACGGTTTGCCTTTCCTTCTCCATCTTGTATATTCCTAGTTTAAAGGTATGTGATCATTATCTCTCATTAAATGTGTGCTTTAAAGTGTTGTTCAAACAAGTTAAATCACAACTCTCTTCACAACTTTCTTCTCTCTCTCTTATGATTCTCTCTCTACCCGATTTTCTCTCTCTAACTAACTGTTTCAGAAAATCTCCATGGCGTCCTCATTTTCTGCCCCGGCAAAATCTCGACTCAATGCACTACCAGAAACAGGTGTTTTAGCGACGGAATTATCAGCGACGGACTCATTCCGTCGCTAAATAGCGGCGGAATATAAGCTTTAGCGTCGGAATTATTTTGGCGTCAAATTTAGCGACGGAATTTAATTCCGCCGCTAAATTCCGCCGCTAAAACGAATATTCCTCGAATATTCGTTTAATTACCGCCACTATTTTCGCGGTTGATTTACCGACGGAATATTCCGTCGCTAAATCTTTATCAGCAACGGAATTATTCCGACGGTAGAAATATATCATTTTTTATTTTTTTCTTTAACGGCGTCGGAAATATTCCGACGGTGAAATTAAAATATTTTTATTTTTTTTTGGAATATTACACCGACGGAATATTTCCGCCGAATAATTAATTTTTTAATTTATCGGCGTCGGAAATATTCAAACGGTGAAATTAAATGTTTTTTTGATTAAACACCGACGGAATATTTCCGCTTGATAAGTTAATATTTTTTATTTATCGGCGACGAAAATATTCCGTTATATAATAAAATGAAATTTTTGTTTATTTTTAGAACTAAATAACAAAATAACAAACTAAAAAACATTAAAATATCATAAATATTTATGATATTTTTGAATAAATAAATAAATGATAAATATTTTTTAAATTTTAATTTAATAAATATCATTATTTTTTTATGTAAAATATGAAAGTTATTTTAAATTACTCTCATAAAAATAAATATGAGTCAATAAATATTATTTTTGAAAAAATAAATACCACATAAATATTTATTAATTTTAATTTAATAAATATCATTCTTTATAATTATATAAAACATGAAAATTATTTTAAATTACACTAAAAAAATAAATATGAGTCAATAAATACCCTATACCCTATACCCTATACCCTATACACTATACCCTATACACTATACCCTATTCCCTATACACTATACACTATACACTATACCCTATACACTATACCCTATACCATATACCCTATACCCTATACCCTATACACTATACACTATACACTATACCCTATACACTATACCCTATACACTATACCCTATACCTTATACCCTATACCCTATACCCTATGCCCTATGCCCTATACACTATACCCTATACACTATACACTATGAGTCAATAAATACCCTATACCCTATAACCTATACCCTATACCCTATACCCTATACCCTATACCCTATACCCTATACCCTATACCTTATACCCTATGCCCTATACACTATACACTATACCCTATACACTATACCCTATACCCTATACCCTATACCCTATACCCTATACCCTATACACTATACCCTATACCTTATACACTATACACTATACCCTATACCCTATACCCTATACCCTATACACTATACACTATACCCTATACCCTATACCCTATACACTATACCCTATACACTATACCCTATACACTATACACTATACACTATACCCTATACACTATACACTATACACTATACCCTATACCATATACACTATACACTATATCCTATACACTATACCCTATACCATATACCCTATACACTATACACTATACACTATACACTATACCCTATACCCTATACACTATACACTATACCCTATACACTATACCCTATACCTTATACCCTATACACTATACACTATGCCCTATACACTATACACTATACACTATACCCTATACACTATACCCTATACCCTATACCCTATACACTATACCCTATACCCTATACCCTATACACTATACCCTATACACTATACCCTATACACTATACCCTATACCCTATACCATATACCCTATACACTATACCCTATACCCTATACCCTATACCCTATACCCTATACACTATACCCTATACCCTATACACTATACCCTATACCCTATACGCTATACCCTATACCCTATACCCTATACACTATACACTATGCCCTATACACTATACACTATACCCTATACACTATACCCTATACACTATACACTATACACTATACACTATACACTAATTAATCCTAAACCCTAACCCCTAACCCCTAAACCCTAAACCCTTATAAACCCTAACCCCTAAACCCTAACCCCTGCAATGTAAGGGTACTGGAGAAACTATCAATGACAAGAACCGATGCCCACAATGCAAGGGCGAAAAGGTTGTACAGGAGAAGAAGGTCTTGGAAGTGGTTGTGGAGAAGGGTATGCAAAATGGATAGAAAATTACATTCCCAGGAGAAGCCGATGAAGCTCCTAACACTCTTACTGGAGACATAGTCTTTGTAATACAACAGAAAGAGCACCCAAAGTTCAAGCGAAAGGGTGATGACAGGGGCAAATTATACATCCACTTCTCGGTCGACTTCCCAGATTCCTTGACTTCCGAACAATGCAAGGCCCTAGAGGGTGTGCTGCCTCCTAAGCCTTTATCGCAGATGACAGATATGGAGCTTGATGAGTGCGAGGAGACAACCCTTCACGATGTCAACATTGAAGATGAGATGCGCAGAAAATAACAGGCGGCGCATGAAGCTTACGATGAAGATGATGACATGCACGGTGGTGGGGGCCAGAGAGTGCAGTGTGCTCAGCAGTAATGCCCATCGACGTCGACGGGCCGTCGGCGAATTGATGCCCCGCCCACGTATGATCCGAGGGTTGACACTCTGGAGGCTGCGTTGGAGGAGGAGAAACGCGAGCGGGCAAAGCTTGCGGAGGCTTTGGCGGTTCGACGCAGATGCGTGGAGGAGAATGATCGGCGTCATGCAGAGATTCAAAGACAACATGCAGAGACTCAAAGACAATTGGCGCTGTTGATGGCTCATCTCGGCCAGGACTTCCAGGGTAATTTCCAGCCTCCCCCGAGTTGATTGCGGACTTTTTTAGACATTTTTGTATTAATTTATACTTGTTTGTAAACATTTGAGACATTTGGTACCGCGGGAGCCCCTCCCCCTCTCCCCTCCCCCTCCCCCCCTCCCCCTCTCCCCCTCGCCCCCTCCCGAATTGGTACGGTGGTACGGTGATATTTAGTTTTTATTTGGTACGCTGATATTTGATTTTTAGTTTTTATAGTTTTAGTTTTATAAATTGAAATGTTATATCAGTACAAAAAATTTTGGTTTATTGATATTTTAAATTATTTTTTAATTTATTTCGAGAATCGCCGACGGAAATTCCGTCGAAATTAATTTCAGCGAATTTAATTTTTGATTATAGCGGCGGAAATTCCGTCGTGAAATAAAAATTAATTAAAATAAATTAATTTCAGCGGCGGAATTTCCGCCGCTGAAATTAATTTATTTTAATTAATTTTTATTTCAGCGACGGAATTTCCGCCGCTATAATCATTTAATTTTTATTTAATTTTTGATTTCAGCGGCGGAAATTTCCGTCGCTGTAATAAAATTTAAATTAAAATTAAATAATTTCAGCGACGGTAATTTCCGCCGCTGAAATTAATTCATTTTAATTTAATTTTTATTACAGCGAAGGAAATTTCTTCCGCTGAAATTAATTTAATTAAATTAATTTTTATTACAGCGACGGAAATTTCCGCCGCTGAAATGAAAATTTAATTAAATTAAATTGATTTAACAGCGGAAATTTCCGTCGTTGTAACCATTAATTCACCGGCGGAATTTAATTCCGTCGGTAAAATAAAAAAATACCGGCGGAAATTGACCCGTTGGAGCACTGCGACGGGCTGGTAGCGGCGGACCACCAACGGAATTTTTCCGCCGGTGATTATTTTTAGCGACGGAAATTTAATTTTAGCGGCGGAAATTTCCGTCGCTAAATGACCTTTTTCTGGTAGTGATGCCACCGTTGCTGATCTCGTCAACGAGCCTCAATCCATCCGTCCGATCGACGTGGGCTCCCTCGGTCAACATCAATCGAAAATCAATGTGGAGGACCAAGCTGTCCTATCTGCCGTGCATGCCGCCCGTCTCCCTCCACTGCCTAGAACACGACATTCACACCGGCTGATTGATTCCGGTAAGTCTGCTATTTTTCAAAGGGCTAAAACCACAGCTGGGGCCAAAAAGATTTCTAGGGTGCAAGACAAAAATTGGTCTTGCATGATACCTCAGATGACGAGGATCCTCCTGTACACGAGCAATCACCTACTGAATGCTTAAATGAAGACGATCAACCAATTGTGACCTTAATTAAAGCCAAAATTCCGGCGAAAAGGTTTTCTATTCCGGTTAGGGTTCCGGTGCCTTCTCCGGCTAGGGATCAGACGTCATCTCCGGCAATTAGTCAGGGGGAGAGAAGCTGCATGCGACAAACCAGAAGCTCTACAAGGGGTCAATCTATTCCGGTAATGACCGAGGAAGGATCCTCCTCACAGTTTGATGACTCCAGTGATGCCTCTGCTTCTCTAGGCACTGATGATAAGCTGAGCGACTCAGAAATTCACAGCAAAAAGAAACCTAGGCAAGCCTTTCCTGCTCCTCTCTCTGAACCAACTGCACTCACAATTGTTTGCACAACTGCCCACACAGCTTCTCAAACAGGTGGCAGTACTGTTGCTAAATCCTCCTCTCGAACACGTAAGTCTGCTGTTCGTATTCTTTCCTCTCCTTACAGTCTAAATAAATCACTCAACTCCATTTTCTACTCTTCTGCGGCTGAGAGCCGGTTTTCAATAAATTTTCATCGAGGAGTTGTTGTTAAAAAGAAAAGGGACTCTGGTATTTTTGAAAAACTTGGGATGTCTGGTTTTTTCACTAAGTAGTTTCTTGATAAATCTTTGGACTTCCCAATTCCCTATTCAAGATCTTTGGTACTAGAATTTTATGCAAATTTGAGCCGTGACAAAGGGCTTGAAAGATCCCCAAACTTTGGGAGGGTGTTCGTAAGGGATACAATTGTGGAGTTTACCCCTGCTAGGATAAATGAGTTTCTTGGGACTCTTGATCATTCCCTTGACTCCCTACCCATAGACTATGATGAAGCTGTGAGAACCGTAACGGGGGGGAAGAATTCTAAAATGGGTAGCTGGTTTTAGAACAAACCAATTGTCAAAACTGTTTACGTTCTTGCACCATATCTTACGAACCAACCGGCTCCCTACCTCTAATTCCTCCTCAGTCACAAAAGACCAAATCCTTCTGCTGTCCAGAATTGGGGAAAATAGGTTTAATCTAGGCCAAGTCATTTTTGATATACCATCCTGAGCTTTGCCGAGACCACGAATACATCCTATGCATATCCTCACCTAAGCCTAATCCATGCCATGTTAAAAGACCTAGGGATTAAGGGTGTTCCTGGTGAGAATTTATCGATTATTGCAGAAAAATTTAAGGTCCCTAAAACCATGAATGATATGTCCAGAATTGATGATCTGGCCAAGTTTGGCATCATTCCCCCACCCTCATCTTCTGTGTAGCCAACTGCTTCACCAGCTGTGCACACAACTCTGCACATAATTGTGCGCACATCAGCCGCACCCTCAGATTAAACTACCATCAATGCTTAGATCGCTCTGTTCAGAGCCCAGATCACATCTCACAATGCTGAGATTGACGCCAAGAAGATTCTGATCGCTGGGTTGGAAAAGAGTATTGCTGATATAGAAGGGGTGCTTTCTGGTTCAGCTCAAAAGAGAGGGAGATGTATCCAATGCAGGGGAAGCTAAAGCAGCTACAAGGAATGATGAAGATGCCTTGCTGTTTGACATTGAAGAGGATGTTGTTGATGTTGTTTCAGCAGCCAACACGGGATTTGAGATAGATACTTTGGGTGAAGATATTTACCGTGATCTTTGAAAACACTAGTTTTATTTTGGTTTGTAATAAATTTAAATTCAGAATTCCTAGTAGCTAAATATTTAGTAATGTTTTGTTTTTAGACTTAACAATTTGTTTTGCAGGATTTTGATCAGAACCACAAAGATAGGGAGAGATTGAAAGAGTATGAAAATACTCTTAGATATTTCCTAATATCTTTGTGATTCTGATATTGATATTAGTATATACTTAGTACATAAATAGATTAGGAATAGTTGTGAATATATGTTGAATAATAACTAACGATTTGTATTTAGTTAGTAGTTTGTATTTTAGGAAACATCTCAAGGAAGGAAAGTCTCTTGGCTATAAGGAATGATGTTGCGGATTGAGGGAAGGATATATACAAGGAAGGGATTGACTTCTTGTCAATGATGGACTCCTCAACCGCATATAAAAAGAAGACCTCGTCTTCTTCACATTTACTGATTTTCTACCGCAAGATATAGAGAGATACCAAGAGAGAAAATCCTTGAGTATTTTGTCATTGTATCTTGGAGATCAGAAGTGTCTAAGTATTCAAGATTGTTTTTCGTGTTTTCATAAGTTCTTAAAGTGAACTTCGTGTGATCTTTCGTAGTTTATTTCTCTTTTCATTGTATTCGTTTGTTCTACAATCTTGTTATTTAAAACAAGGTTGTTATTTTATGTAAAGGTTTCCAGCAAGAATTTCTTGCTGAAGTTTTAATTCTGCTGCATTTATATTTTGTTACTTTATTTATTTTCTGAAAATAATATGTTAAGTAAGTTGTGCTGACACTTGTGTGCACAACTGTACACACAAGTCTGTGCACACCTGGTTACATTCTTAGCTACAATTCTTTCAAACTTAATCATAACATTCTCCATGTGAAATTACCAAAAAGCTAATGCAAAAGATTGAAATAAACACAGTTAATTAAGTGCACATGCAAAGCACGCGTGACTTAAGGTTTTATTTGCATTTTAGTCCAAGACCCATAACTGAACTAACATTGTTAACTTTATACCACAAATTGACAACATTGGAACATCAGACCCCGATTGACACACACCACCTAAATTTCGGACCCTAATTTGTAATTTCCCCAATATTTAACATATTGGTAAGTGGTTGGTCTTTGGAAGCTTCATTAAAGAGTGTTGTTATTCATACAGTAAATATGTAGATTTTGCAAGTTCAAGTGCGACATTTTGATAGTTTTTGCATGCCTGGACGGAGGGAGTATTTTATTCACCAACAAAACACACACAGACTCACAAAAATAAAAAAACATGTCAATTGATTATTTATGAGCATAGCTGTTTGCAGTTGAAAGTACTCGATTGGGAGGTTACCATTATATAATTTGAGAATCTAATTTACTAGATGTGAAATAATCGTAGGTGGCCATTGTTTTTTTTTTTTTGCTTGAAATGATACTGTTATGTGAAATTGTAACCCCAAAAGCTTGGAACTGCAACTTTTCTTCTGGGACAAACCAAAATACACATTTTCAGGGGGACTCCGGGAGTGATAACCATTGAAGATTATATCTACGTTGAAGAAAGTAAATTATCACTCCCTTTTCCCGAAAAGATAGTCTCATTTGGTTTTTGATGGTCAACACAAGTGAACTGTGGCCAAATAATAATGTCTCTGATCATTCCAATTAAATATTATTTTTTTTGATGAATCACTTCATGATTTAACAATTTTTAGAACTTCGCTAGGATGATTTGATTGACGTTAATATTTGGTCAATGACTCAACGTTCACCAATGTTTTGACCATCGAAATCCAAATGGAACTATCTTTGCGGGAAGGAAGTTGTATATACTACTCCCTCCGTCCCAAAATGAATGTCCAAAAAAAAAATCAACTTTGATCAATAGCAAATTTGAAATATTTTCGAGCAAATTTGGAATTTTTTTGGATATTTATTTTGGGCATAGGGAGTAATTCTTAGGCCTTGTGTTGTGCTATGTTGTTAAGTAGTTTCAGTCGAAATAAGGCTTTTTGAGAAGCTAAGAAGGTAGAATTTTATTTTCTAACACACATTAGCACCACATCAATTTAGTTGTTTTTACCCATATTCAATGACAAGAAAGTCAACTCAAATTGTTTATGTTGTAAGCAGAGAACTTCTTGGATTGATGCATGCAAGCTGGGACAATGGAGCCAGAACAGAAGTAGCGCTTCTCAATGCGTCCCTTGTATGCATTCTTTTCCGCCTCACATATGCACATGATCATAAACAATCTCCTCTCTTTTTTAACGCTGCTTCACTCAAGAAATCCCAGATGTTTTCCCTGTTCTATAGCTGCTGCACATAAGACATTGGTAGCAAAATCCCAGGAGTCATTGACCACACGCACCCTCCACTCAGAGCTTGTTTATAATTACTAGGGCTTTAAACATGTGAAGACACTTTTCCTCTAATTATCAATATTTTGGATCTAGTTTACCCTTCTTTTGTAATAATAAGCATCTATTCTTTAGCAGATCTCAGAATCGTTGAAATGATGTGGTATATCTGACACCTCAACCTATGTTCTCGTGGCTCGTTTTGGTGCATCCACTGATGAGGTGAGATGATTGTGCCATGAATGGTTTAAGGTTACTGAGTTCCATCATCTCTTTTTAGTACTACCTCTTTCTCAAAATGAGTGTCCAATTTTTTTTCAAAATTTCTCTTGATCAAGAGCATTTTTTTTTTTTAAAAAAAATTGGACATTCATTTTGGTACGGGACGGAGGGAGTGATTGAAAAAGTCATAATGAAGCATACTTACCATTTTGACTAGATAACAGCTATAGAAGAACTATCAGAGGCAAGGAAATTAATTTGGCAGAGTTAGAAGGAAAGCAAACCAAGCCCAGATACAAAAGGTCTGTTTTATGGTTTATTTGAGTGTTTATTACCGGTTGCTGCTTATGCAGATGCCTAACGCTGTTTTTTTTTCAGCTTTACAAAATATCTGGCGTTGAATTAGCAATATCATCCTTTGGAGATGCTATAACATCCAGAATTGCTGCTCGTGATGCCTTGTAAGAAAAACCATATATCTACTGAATATGGTTAGCATAAGTTCCAGTAATTTAGGGGCTATCTCCTGTACAAAGATTGTTCTAAATATTGGTAACATACTACATCTCTCTTTGACAAATGAACTTTTTTAAGCCTCGAAAACTAGCTGTTGTTACATTTATTATTTTTCCTATTTACCGTTGCTGCAACTTTAGGGGTACTCTATGTGAATCCCTCATTCTACATTGGAAAGACGTGAACTTTCATTTTTGACAAATAAGTTCCCACCCACTACACCTCTGGGCACCAACATCATCCATGAACGTTTGGTTGGGCTTATGGTGGGTCAGTTCACCTAAGTTGCTTGTGCTCAGTGAGCTAGTACATGGTGCTTATGTAGAGGACCAGTTTTTTGGGCTCGGGTCGTTACACTGTGATGTTGGTTGGTTAGTTGATATTACCTTTGGTTAGTGCAAATTCATTGTTAATGCTAGGACGATGATCATTATTTGTTATATGTAGTAGTATTCACATATAATAATTGGTCATCTCCCATATTGAGTTTGTAAAGCAACCTTTCATTCATAGTATAAAGTCTTATTTTTCTTGTTTTCTTGTGTCTTCTTTATCCCACATGGAATTACTAATAAAACTTGTGGAGCTAAACTTGTTATATAATAGCTAAGTTTGAAGAATTCCTATAAGTTTGCTTGAGCTTTCCTCTATTATGGGAAAATGTCAAGTATGGCTTAAAGTTTTGAGTATTATATATATATATATATATATATATATATATATATATATATATATATATATATAAAAATTAATTTATTAATTTAAATATTAACTATATCTTAATACCGAATAGATTATTAGGCGGGAGGAAGTAAACCAGTTTAAATGTTTAGGGTTGTGATCTTTGAATGGACATTTGCTAAAGAGTATGACTGTTCGGAGAGGCAAACCCGGATCGGCCGTGCAAGGCATAGAGCACGCCCGTGCAAGTATGGAGCGGTTGTGCCAATTTTGGTGACACGCCCGTGCAAAGCATGGAGCGGCCGTGCAACTTTGTTGACTCGGCCGTGCAACTGAGGCACCAGTTCGGATAAGTTGTGTCTTTTCAAGACCACAACACCAACTCTATAAATAGGGCTGGACTCCTTAGAACTTATATAGAGATATGAAAACATACTGAGTTAATTACTTCCTGAGTCTTTCTTCTTATCAATCCTATCTTTCGAGTCAAACAATCCAAAGCTTCGATTATTGTTCCATAGTTATTCAAAGGAGTGTAACTTTGAATAAGAGTGCGTAGGTTTTGTATCCTGGAGGTGAAATTTGTTGAGACCATTACACCATAGTGGGACAAATTAAATACCTTAAAGATAACATATTTTGGTGTGCCTAACCTACTGATTCCTTACCCACAATCGAGTCATATACAACAGTTAAGGTATTTAAGTTTTCGTATAGATGGAGTCAGTTTTGATGAAGGGACAATTACCCGAAGCAGATAAGTTAGAGAGGCTAAATGGGCTGAACTATAAGCGTTGGAGTGTGAAGATGGAATACCTTCTCACCATTGCAAAGGTATTCTATGTGCTATGTGATCCTTGTCCAAAGGAGAATGAAAATGATAAAGCAACCGAGGCACAGAAAACCGAGGCTGCTGAAAAAGTGAAGAAGTGGAAGTCGGATGACTTCATTTGCCGATTCACCATTCTGCAAGCATTGAACAACACGTTGTTCAACGTGTTCCAAATACACAAGACCGCCGCTGATGTTTGATTTGCAATCAAACGAAGGTACGTCAATAAAGATGCTGGTAATAAATCTTTTTTGGTCAATAAATTTGTTGAATATATGATGGTAGATTCGAGGCCTGTCATTGATCAAGTTAATGAACTCAATGACATAGCCATCGAGTGTGCCGATGCGGGTGAACCCATTTCTGAGACATTTCAAGTTTCAACCATCATTGGTAAACTTCCACCTTCTTGGAAAGATTACCAAAAGAAATTGAAGCATAAGAAGAAGGCCATCTCTTTAGATGAACTTCTTCAAGGCATCCAAATTGAGACTGAAAGTCTCAAACGTGATGGCTCAATAAGATTGATGGTGTAAACTATGTGGAAAATAAAAATGTTGCCGGAACTTCCAAGGGAAACCAAGGAAAATTCAAACCGAAAAACAAATTTAAAAATGATGGAAAGGGTAAAGCTAAGAAAAAGCAGAAGAGTTCTTGTTATGTTTGTGGAAAAACAAACCACTTGGCTAAGAACTGCTATTACCGCAAAGGGCAACAGAAAGATGAACAAGCAAATGTAGTTGAGAGCAACTTCATTAGCATGCTTTCCGAAATCTGTCTAGTCAACAATGTCGACTCAGATTGGTGGATTGATTCAGGGGCTACATGTCATGTAACTCCAAATCGAAGCTTGTTCAAAACATATGAAGAAGTGAAAGAGCCAAAAGCAGTTTATATGGGAAATGCTTCTACAAGCGAGGTCTTAGGCATATGGACCATACTTCTGCCCCTCACTTTGGGAAAGACTCTTACTTTGAAAAATGTGTACCATATTCCCTCTATGAGGAAGAATCTTGTATCCGTTCCTAAATTGAACGAAAATGGCTTTAAGGCAACCTTTCGCGCCCAACAAGTGAATATCACTAAAAATGAGACATTTGTTGAAAAGGGCTACATTAAAGACCAAATGTATTTATTGAGCATTGATAATAAAATTACCAGTTCTGCTTACTTTGTTGATTCTAATTTTAAAGTTGAAAAGCATGATTTTTGGCATTCTAGATTAGGAAATATTGGTATGAATGCAATGAGTCGAATGATTAAATATGAGTATATTCCTAAATCTTCGCCTATTTATTCTATGAATAATTGTGAATGTTGCACTCAATCTAAGTTGACTAAAACATCTTTTAAAAGTGTAGTAAAATCAACTAGGTTACTTGAGTTAATTCATATCGATATTTGTGACAACAAAGATATTTTGACAAGAGGTGGAAAACGTTATTTTATTACGTTCATTGATGATTTTTCTAAGTTTGCATATGTGTATTTACTTAGAACAAAAGATGAAGCTTTTGACAAGTTTAAAATTTTCAAAGCCGAAGTTGAAAATCAAACCAATCTAAGGATAAAACGATTAAGATCGGATAGAGGTGGTGAATATTTTCCAAACGAGATGATTTCATTTTGTCAACAAAATGGAATTGTTAGGGAATCTTCAGCACCTAATACTCCACCATAAAATGGAGTAGCCGAGAGGAAAAATCGATCCTTAATGGAGATGGTTAGTGCCATGATTATACATTCAAAATTACCAATGAGCTATTGGGGAGAGACACTATTAAGTTCTGTTTACATTTATAACAGAATTGTGAATAAACATATGAAAACTCCATACGAATTATTTAATAGGCGTAAGCCTAATATTTCACATTTAAAGGTATGGGGTTGTGTTGCATATGTTTTAGATGCAACTTTGAAAAGAAATAAACTTGGGAGTAAAGCTGTGAAATCTATATTTATTGGTTATTCTTCAATAAGCAAAGCATATAGATTTATGAGAATTAATGACAATCGTGTGTTTGAAGCTACGCGTGCTATTTTTTATGAACATTTGAACATAAAAAGTGTAGACCAGGTAGATATAAACCATGAATTGTCAAAAGAACTTGAAGTAGAAAATGCATCAAGTTCACGCGATAATGGTGATGCCATTGCTAATGATGAAAATTTAGACAACAATGAAAATGATGAAATAGTTGAGTTAAGGAGAAGCAAAATACAAAGAATTGAAAAGAACCTTGGTCCTGGCATGTTTACATATATGTTAGAAGAGGATCCTAAAACTTTTCAAGAAGCTATGTCTATGTCTGATTCAGACTTGTGGAAAAGAGCCATGGATGATGAAATCAAATCTATACTTGATAATGAAACATGGACTCTAGTCAATCCAACTCCTAATACTAAACCTATTGGCTGCAAGTGGATTTTGAAAAAGAAACTCAAAACTGATGGTACTATTGATAAGTACAAAGTAAGATTAGTAGCCAAAGATTATAGTCAAAAACAAGAAATTGACTATTTCGAAACATTTTCACCGGTCACTAAGTTTACATCAATTAGAACTATGTTTGCTATAGCATCCGTCTATGGACTAGAGGTTCATCAAATGGATGTTAAAACAACATTCTTAAATGGAGATTTAGATGAAGAGATTTACATACAACAACCCGAGGGTTATGTCTCTAAAGGAGAAGAACATAAAGTATGTAAATTAAAGAAATCTCTATATGAACTTAAACAAGCACCAATTCAATGGTACAAGAAGTTTAAGCAAGAAATTCGAAAGTTTGGTTTTAAGAGTAGTAAAATAGAAAGTTGTGTTTTTACTAAAGTTACTCTTGATTATAAACTTGTTATAACTTTATATGTTGATGACTTGCTAATATTTGGTTCTGATATTAATTGTATTAATGAAACAAAGAACTATTTAAAGCAAGTGTTTGACATGAAGGGCTTAGGTCCAGTAGATGTCATTTTGGGGGTTAAGGTGATCAAAAAGGACAAAACTTACATATTAACTCAATCACATTATATTGAGGAAATATTAAAGAAGTTTAATTATTTTGATTGCAAAATAAGTAAAAGTCCTATTGACCCTCATATGAAGTTAGTTCCAAATAAAGGCGAGGCCGTAAATCAAGAAGCATATGCCAAGATAATTGGTAGCATAATGTATGTGGTTAATCATACAAGACCTGATCTTGCATGTGCAATTGACATACTTAGTAGATTTACAAGTAATCCAAGTGAAGAACATTGGACGGAACTAAAAAGAGTACTAAGGTACTTAAAATTCACAATAAACTATGGCTTACATTACAAGTGTAATTCACCTATACTTGAATGTTATAGCGATGCAAATTGGGCATCAGATGTAACCAACTCCAAATCAACGAGTGGATGGTTATTTACAATTGGAGGAGCCATAGTTGCTTGGTCTTCAAAAAGACGAACATGTGTTGCTTTGTCTTCTATGGAATCTGAATACATAGCCATGTCAATGGCTGGTAAAGATTTAATATGGTTTAGAAGATTTCTAAGAACCATACCATTTATTGATTCTAAGAAAGGAGTCACAACTTTGTATTGTGATAATCAAGCTGCCATATTCAATACAAAGAATGAGAGAATATCAAATCATAGCAAACACATTGCTATGAGATATAATCATATTAGAGATATGGTTAAAAAGGGAAAGATAGCACTTGAGTATCTTCCTACAAATCAAATGTTAGCTGATCCACTAACAAAATCTTTATCAGGGGATAAAATTACAAAGGTCATGAGAGATATGAGACTATTACCGGTCTAAACAATGTCTTAATTGAAACCAACTTTATCTTAAAGTACAAGTCATAGATTTGTCACCTTATGTTTAATGTTAAAAGGAAATTCAATATTAGACATTGGTGAAATGGAAACTTTGATACATTTCGAGTGCATAACTTAAAAATAGTGGGGGTGTCACTATTTGAAAGTTTCATATCTGACCTATGCACTTTCATTACCACAACAAGATTAGGATGGATTCAAAATCCTTAATAGACTTATAGCTTTCATAGAATGCGTTGTGGACATTCTCAATAAGTCTACCTATACAAGTAAAGAAGTGAGAGGCCGCTTCTTATGGACTACTTCGATAAAATTCCTAGAGTACTTGTGAAAACCAGGATTAAGCACAAGGCCCAACTACAAGGTGCTGCCAAGATTAAAAGGAACATGAAATCATACATGACGAGGATATGTCTCCCTAAAGGTTTCACATTCAACCATAAAGTTTAAGGCTCGTCCACTTAATGGGTATTCGTTATGTAAAGAAGCTGAAATTGTTTAGTGTCATTATATATAAATAAGTGGGGGATTGTTATATGTAGTAGTATTCACATATAATAATTGGTCATCTCCCATATTGAATTTTGTAAAGCAACCTTTCATTCATGGTATAAAGTCTTGTTTTTCATTTCTTGTTTTCTTGTGTCTTCTTTATCTCACATGGGATTACTAATAAAAATTGTGGAGCTAAACTTGTTATATGATAGCTAAGTTTGAAGAGTTCCTATAAGCTTGCTTGAGCTTCCCTCTATTATGGAAAAATGTCAAGCATGATTTTTTATAACTTATGGAGAAACAGGTTTCTCCCAAAAATTTCTATAATTTATAATAAAAAGTTAAAACTAATACCCAGTTTAACCAACACAATTAATATTATAAATTTGAAAGCTTTTTGTATACACATATTTCGTTATATGAGAAACTTTAGTGATTATTCCAATAGAAATTGTTATTTTAAAATATTTTTCCTTAAATGATTTATTTTACTACTTTGTTATTTTACTATTCATTATATAATTGTAAAATTGAAAATTTAGAATAGCAAGCGTATTTATGCATCTTTGCTAAAATAAATATTTTTAAAATATCCCTAAATCAAAAGTTTGATATTCATTTATTTTTTATTCTTAAAGGACAATTCATTTGAATTTGAAGTATTAACTTTGGAAAAGAAGATAAATATTCTTATTATTCACTTTTAAACATTTAATTTACGATAATAAAAAAAATAGTGAAAGAAATTTAGTAAAAACGTTTATAACAAAGCTTTTTATAAAAAAGACAATTTTAAAACAAATTTTTTTTACATTGTAGTTTATTAAGAAACAAAGTAGTAATGATTAAAACAAAATCATCTACTTAGTCAACATATTTAGTAGCCTTATTATGACAATAATTGTATCGACTTTTGGTTCTTTTTATAATTTGTATAATTTTGATATAATTAAATAAACAAAAATCAAAATTAACAAATACAGTTAAAACTAATGTAACAATTTATCCAATTTTTAGTGAAATAAACTCTCTAAAAAAATAAATCTTAAATCAACACGAAATAATGGCTCATTCGTCGAAAATTGCATGACACCGAAAAGTTAGCAAAGTCTTTTATGTATTAACAGTTTCATCTATATAATGCGGGGATCAATAAAACCTGTAAAATAGTAAATAAAATAATAAGAAATAAAATAAACATGAAATAATAAAATTTCGTCTATATAGTAATGTGGGGGATCAACAAAAAAGTTCAGGTAGATTTTATTCCCTCCATCCTATTATAAAATACACACTTACTATTTAGTCATAAATTAAGGAAATTTGTTTGTGGATTGAGTGTTGTGAGTATGAAAAATGAGGTTGGAGAGAGAAAATTTGTTGTTCTGAGTATAATATTCGAGTCCCATTAATATAAAAAATAATAAAATATTTCCATTTTAAAAAGTATATACTCCCTCCGTCAAACCCGACTTAGGATCAATTTCTATTTTGGGCTTTCCCTCTCCCAACCCTCGCTTTCGGGGAGCGTTTGGCGCACCGGGGTTTGCCCTTTTTATTCACAATACCTCGTACACTCATTTTCTACTCTTATTATATTAATATTTCTTAATTCTTGTGTCGTAAGAGAAAATCCTAAATCAGATTAGACGGAGGGAGTAGTTTGTAGTGGGATGCCCTGTGAGAAAAGTGTATAGTTTGTAGTGAGACAAAAGAAGTATATTTTTTAAAATCAAGTAAATAATGCCAAAAGTATCCATGTTGATGTTTTTTTTTTTTTTTGTGAAAAATTCCATATTGATGTTAAAAATAAAAAAAAAGTTGACGATAAGGATAAATAATTGATAAAAAGAATATTGTTAAATTGAATACAAGCTCAATTCTTTTGCAAGATATTTTAGTCTTTTATTTCCAAACATTTATTAGGACAACATTAAAAAATTCTCAATAATAGCTTTTAGAATTATCACTATTTTGGAGGAAAAATCTTGTTTTTGAATGTTAAGTATATCAAAAGACACTATTCTCTCTTTATATATATATATATATAAAAAAAGAAATAAATAAATTAATTAATTAATTTAAATTAATTAATTATATCTTAATACCGAATCAGGTATTAGGCGGGAGGAAGTAAACTAGTTTAAATGATTAGTGTTGTGATTCTTTGAATGGACATTCGCTAAAGAGTATGACTGTTCGGAGAGGCACACCCGGATCGGCCGTGCAAGGCATAGAGCACGCCCGTGCAAGTATGGAGCGGCCGTGCCAATTTTGGTGACACGCCCGTGCAAAGCATGGAGCGGCCGTGCAACTTTGTTGACTCGGCCGTGCAGCTGAGGCACCCGTTCGGATAAGTTGTGTCTTTTCAAGACCACAACACTAACTCTATAAATAGGACTGGACTCCTTGTAACTGATATAGAGATATAGAAACATACTGAGTTAATTACTTCCTGAGTCTTTCTTCTTATCAATCCTATCTTTCGAGTCAAACAATCAAAAGCTTCGATTATTGTTCCATAGTTATTCAAAGGAGTGTAACTTTGAATAAAAGTGCGTATGTTTTGTATCGTGGAGGTAAAATTTGTTGAGACCATTACACCATAGTGAGACGAATTAAATACCTTAAAGATAACATCTTTTGGTGTGCCTAATCTGCTGATTTCTTACCCACAATCGAGTCATATACAACATTGTTGTCAGAGCATAAAGTGAAGGTTAGTTTGGTCAATTTTTTGTGAAAAAAATAATACTTGGAGGTATTATTATTTTCAAACATGCTACAAGTTCTAACTTTATGAATCACTATTAACGATTTCCATTTATTTCAGCATTACAAAAACTGTGTCCTAGAGCTGGCAAAATTATCATTTGAAGATTTTATAATGTCCCAAATTGCTGCATGCCCCTGTTCCCAATATGTATTGGTATAATGGAAGCTGCAAATGATAATCTACACTTGCAAATCTTTTTTTTCAAATGGTTGGTTAGTTTATAACCTTTATCTTTGACTACTCAAGTCCTCTTTCTTTAAGAAGAGCATAATTAACAATGAAACTTCATCCCCATCCCTCTCTCCTCCACCTTAGCTCCACGTCATCAGTCATTAAAAATATAACTCCAAACAATTTTATCTCCATTCATGACAAAAGTCATCAATTTCTCTCTCCTATTTTTTATTAATAAATTGTAGTTTTTTCAATATTCTTGTATTTTTATTATTTTTTATATGTTAATTGCAATTTTTGTAAAAAAAGACAAAAAAAAAATAATTTCAAAAATATGACACGTGTCATTCGCTAATTGGTCTATACTCCCCCCATCACACAGTACGTTTTGCTTTGCCAATGTTATTATACTACAATGTGTTTTATTTGTTTGTACATTGTTTGTACTAGTGTAAAATCGCACAACACTATTTCCTTATTTACAAATGTAACACTTATTTTGGGTCGGAACAAAAAAATTGTGACATTCATTATGAGATATGGAGGGAGTACACGGGGAAAAAAATCTCATTAATTTGCAAAGAAGACAAGTTAATATCTACTATAAATCAAGTTATTAGAAAGCGCATACACAATTATTTCATTTACCTTCAACTACTATACCCTTTCTATCTTTACATGAATCAATCTATGTAGAGCACAAAGTACAGCTGTTTCACCATGGATAGACAGGGATAGTTATGTCATTTCATCTCAGTGTCATCCTCATCTTCGTTAGGGCATGACATGCTGACGGAGGTAACTTTCATAGGGGTTGCAATGACCAGTGGCAGACGTTCCGGGGCATTGCCATCATCAAGTTTGTCGTGCAACAACCGACTTTCAATAATCAACTCGTCCTTGGGAACAAACCTGTAGCAGTAACAACTCTTGAGACCTTGTTGATTTCTGTAGCACTCATGTCCAGTATCTTTCACTTGCTGGAAATTCCACAGCACACTGAATTCTCCCACTGTTGCTAGCAGGTACCGTTCTTCTTTTCTACTCTTAGTTACCTGAAAATCAAGAAAAAAAACTTTAGCATCCAGGGCCGTAGTGTGCAGTCGAAGGCATGTGCAGTCGAGTCGAAGTGCACAAATGTCCAACTTTTATACTCCCTACGTCCGAAAATGATTGTCTGATAATTTTTTACAAATTTGCTCTAAAATCAAGAGTAAATTTCAAAAAAATATTCAGACATTCATTTTGGGACAGGAACAAAGGGAGTAATTAGGGGTGTTCACGATCCGGATTTGTCCGGATTTTATCAAAATTTAAAAAAAACAGGACCGGACCAATTGTTCGGTTCTGCCTAAATTCAGGACCAGGACCAGACCATTACATTACACATTGGTCCGGTTCCAATGGTTCGGTCCATGTCCGGTTCCATCGGTTCTACAAGTTACATTACTATATATTTTTTCTAAAGATAAAATATGCAATCTCGCCCGAAAAAACATATTTGCGTTGTAGATTAATTACTTCTGTTACAGGTGCGCCGTCGGTAGAGATCGATGGTGATACCGTGGTTGGACAGCTGAGTCGAAATCAGGGCGCCGCCATGGAAAATCAATTTGATTTCTAGGGTTGAGAATTGAGATGAGAGAAAGACGAGAGAGGGGAAAAGCGTAGAGAGAGAGGGATAGAAAACCAAACGGCGGAAATGAAAGAGATATGATAGGGTTTTTGTAAACTTGTAATGTCGCTGGATGGATAAGGTCACAACACATTTTTTTTTTTGGAAATTAGGAATTTGAAATTATGAATGTATATATATATATATATATATATATATATATATATATATATATATATATATATATATATATATAATTATACATATATAATATATACATAATCGGTCCGGTACGGGTTCGGTCCAGGACCATATATACTTTTTCAAAAATCAGGACCAACCCAAATAATCGGTTCCATATAAATTTGGGACCAGAACCAAACCAATTCTATTGGATTGGTCCGGTTTTCATTGGTCTGATCCGATTCTATCGGTCCGGTCCGGTCCGTCCGTTTTTTTGTTTATCCCTAGGAGTTACAGATGATCTATATTTTATAGTAACGAGTTACATCGTATACTACGTGTGTTGCATTATATCGGCATGAGAACCCATATTTAGTACATGAGTTACATCTTATTGTAATATGACCTACATGTTATAGTAAGATAAATTACATTTATTTGGATTTTTGTGCAATTCTCGATGCTTAATCTAGAAATAAATTGTAAAAGTTAATGGATACTATGCATGAGAACTAGCCCCCTAGCATGTGTAGTACATGGGTTATATCTTATAATAATATGAGTTACATTTGGTTTGAACTTATGTAGAGTTTGACTGCACAATCTTTTTTGAGAATTGTTATATAAACCCGTAAAATTGTTGAGTAAACCCGTAAAGCTAAAAACACCCCAAAAAATTAAAACAAATCCCTCACTTTTCCCTTTATACCCCCACTCACTCACACACCCACACCCACACCCATTAACCCTTTCATTTACTCTCTCTCACCCACACCACCCACCACCATTTTTAGAGAGAGAAAGAGAGAGAATCAGTTTGAGAGAAAGAAAAAAAGAATAAATCAACTAATTTTTAGAGAAAGAGTGTGAGAAATTTCGATTTTCGGTTCGATTGCATTTAAAATTCTGGATTTGGGTGGTTCGGCCGCTACCAATCGAACTTTTTAAAAATTTCGGCAAACCAGAGCCGAACTTTTTAAAAATTTCTACGGTAATGGCCGAACTTTTCAATATTTTCGGCGGGGGTGGCCGAACTTTTTCAAAATAGACTAATTTTTAAAAATTTCGGCGGGTGTGGCCGAACTTTTCAATATTTTCGGTAGGGGTGGCCGAACTGAACCGAATTTCGGTCCTCTTGACCGAATTTTTGCAAAACGGAAAAAAACCAAAAGTTTAACAAATTTATATGTAGGAGAAAAGAGAGGTAGTGATTTTTTGATGTTTGAGAAATGAGAGTAGGAGGAAAGGGAGGGAGGTAATTTTTTTATGCAAAAAAAAATGAAGAGGGTGAGATTAATGGTGAAAAATGGGGAAGGTGGGAAAGATGGGTGAAAAATTGATTAGAGGGAAGGTGGGATAATGAGGGTATGAATTAGGGGTGGAAAAGTAATTTCATTTGATGGCATAATTGTAATTTGTGCATTACGGGTTTACTCAACAATTTTACGGGTTTATATAACAATTCTCATCTTTTTTATGTCAGAAAAGTTGATGGAAACGTACCCATGAGAACTGGCCACCTTGGAGCTTGTTATCGGGGCCAGCCAATTGTGAATCCGAAGGAGCGAGCTTCAACAACAATGGTGCTTGAATCTTGCTACCCATCCGGCCATGAAATCCGGTTTTGCGCTTCCCATCTTGATCGGTGAACAAAGTTCGGGCGAGTATCAAGAATGTGTCGGTGGTGGCCAATATCCATTTCCCGTCACGGGTAACATCAATGTGTGTTATAGGTGAACCCAGGCTTTGGAAAACGGTCTTGGCCTGCCTCATAGAACCCTTTGAATACAATCTGATTCGTCCGTCGTAGGATCCGACGGCGATGGAACCATCGCCGGTTCTTGCAAAGCATTGAAACCTAGTACCTTGAGGATGGCCTTGTGTCCAGTGCAAAACTGAGGATTTTGAGTTTTCATTTTCAGTATTCTGGACAGACCTTTTCTTCAATCTCATTTTCACTATTATATCATCCCAACTCAAAGACCCAATTGAGCCTTTATTTAGACTTCTTATATAACAATCTCTCCTTGGCCAGACTCTTTTAATACTGCATCCCCTTCATAATAATAAATATTACGATCGACATAATAATAAATATTACAGTTGAGTTGTTAATATTTCAAAAAATACAATAAATTTTGATTGTTTGTACATGCTTGTATTATATTATGATAAAATTGAACATTAAAATAATTTCGTTATTTAAAAATGAGAGAATATAACTTTGTTTTTTCCCACATTTTTATAAATTGAAATAAAGTTGCCAAATCCTTTTCGATTATAAAAACATGGGAATGATGGAATTTGAGAGCTTTAATCACTACATAGACTTTAATAATTGCATTAATTTTAATATTTTAATTGATGAGCATACTTTTTAATAGAAAATTCATGCACATGTAGTTGTGTGTAATTAAACTATGGTAGAACCAGTTAGATAAAATCATACTGTCTCAATTTAATGTTATTATTTTTTTTATAATATATTCCAGTTTAATGTTTTTAGTTGTTTTATTTATTAAAATGGATAATGAAAATCACGTGCTACACTCACGATAATAACTCACTTATTATTTTCTATCAACTTTTTCTCTCCTACTTTACTTTCTGTACTCAGAAATCAGAACATTTATTTTATTTTTAATCTCCATACAAAGTTAAACTAAAAATATTAACCGAAAACTCAGGGAGTGTCATGCTTCTATATTTTTTTTAAATATTATGATGAGTCATCAAATACATGCAATCATATTTGCTTTATAAGTTTTGGTAAGCTGATAAGCTCCCTTGACTTATACGAGTATTATACTCCCTCCGCCCCGTGATAATATGTAAAATTATCTTTTTTGAACGTTCCACAATAATTTATACTTTCTTAAAATGGAAATGGGACTCACTTCTCTCTACTCACAACCATTACCCACTTACTCCACTTTCTTTCTCCTACCCAACCATTTATACTGACAACACATCACATTTTTCACTTTTCTCAATTCTCGCACCCTCTCAAAAGTACATATATATTTGTGGGAAGGAGGGAGTAAACAAATTTACATCAAACTACAAAATTGATTAACATAACCAACAGCCCTTAGCATTAGTAATGCTAGTTTTTTTTGGGATTTCATCTCAGTTACTACTATTTACTATTTTTTATTATATACTCCCTCCGTCCCACCTTAGTGTAGACTAAATGTTTGGGCACAATAACTAAGGAATACTATTAAGATAATGAAAATGTGTGGTAGAAAATGAAGAGAGAGAATGAGTGGAGTTAATAGTAGGTTGGTTGAATAAATTGTATGGTGGAAAATGAAGAGAGAGAGAGAATGAGTGGGTAGTAGGGCAAATAAAAAAATAATAAAAAACTTTCTAATTTGACGATGCCTACACTAAGGTGGGACGGACGAAAAAGGCAAGAAGTCTACACTAAGGTGGGACGGAGGAGTATATATATATATATATATATATATACATATATATATATATATATATATACTCACTCCGTTCCGCTAAGATTGTTACATTCATGTTGAAGCACGTAAATTAAGAAAGGGGAATAATGAGTGGTTGTGAGGAAGAGAGAGAATGAGTGGAGAATAATGAGTGGTTGTGAGGAAGAGAGAGAATGAGTGGAGAATTATAAAAATAATAAAAAGTTTCCTTTTTTGGTAATGTTGCAACTTAAGTGAAATGCCGAAAATGGCAAAATGTTGCAACCTTAGCGGAACGGAGGGAGTATATATATATATACTCCCTCCGTCCCATAAATTTATGGACTTTTGGGTTTTGCACGGGAATTAAGGAGAAATATTATATTGAAAGTGTTGTGAGTGTGAAAATAAAATAGGAGAGAGAATGAGTGGAGAGAATAGTAAATTATAATGGTGATGTGAGTATTAAAATAATGTAGGAGAGAGAATGAGTGGAGGGAATAGTAAAGATTCCTTTTCATTTTGGGAAAATTAGATATTATTGTGGGACACCCAAAATAGAAAATTTACATATTATTGTGGGACGGAGGGAGTATATATTTTAAATACAAATAAATAATGAAGCTCGAACGCCAATTTCATTTTACTTCATATCCCAAAATCAATATTAGAGTTCTTAAAAAAATACTTATTACGTCCCACTCAACTTAAAACAATTCGCTATTTTGGACACTCTACTCAATTTAGAACATCCTAAAATAACAAGTTTATACTATTTTATATTCGTTGTTGTACTCACAACAACAATACTTTTACTATTACTCTCATTTATTCTCTCTCCTATTTTATTTTTCATAATTACAATCTCTTCCGCTCATTCTCTATTCTCTTATGGTGCGTTTGACATTGCTTCTGATTCTCCGAAAGTATTTTTAAAAGTAATTTTATAAAAATCAATTATTTGTAATAAATATTAAGATTTATAAGTATGTTTGGATAATATATATTTAAAAATGATTATAAAAGATAAATACAAAAATGATCTTATGATATTTATCTCGATATAATAAATGCACAAAATATATAGAGGTTATTATTGTAAAAATAACACAAATAACAACTTCTAAAAATCACTTTTAGAAAAAGCTGGGTTATAGTTACTTCTAGAAAAACACATTTTTTTGCATTTTAACAGTTTAAAATCATAATCACGATTGTTATTCAAACGCTATTAAAAGTGAATTTGAGATTCAAAAGTGATTATAATAATAAAAAAAAAAAACACTCCCAAACTCACACTTATTATATTAATATTTCTTAATTCCTGTATAAAAAAAAAAATCTAATTCGAATCAAACCTAGAAAATATATAATAATTAAATCAAAACGCCAATAAAGTAAGACAAAGTAAAACACCCACAGAATAACACATTTGACCATGTGAATTGCCATGAAACGTTAATTCGAAGAAGGAAGCGATAACACCACGACTTTTGGGGTCGGTTATGGGGATATCTGGCGTGTAATCTTGTATCTTTGTCCAAAACAAACACATTGTCCAAAACTTGCTTTCAAAAAATAACTTTTCAGCTTTTCTCTGTCGAAAATAACTGATATTCCTTTTCAAAACGCTGACTTTTTTACTTTTCAAGGTAATGATCAAGCTTCTCCCTATCAACTAAATCCTATCAGACCAAGCACCTCAGCCTTTAATAGGTTGGGTGGTCGTTCTGGCAGTATAGGGTCACTACTAGAAACAAGCCTTTTACCGACGGAGTCGGTAAATCCACATATCCGTCGGTAAATGTATATTACCGACGGAATTCGTCCGTCGGGTTCCGTCGGAAATAATTGGTTTGTAATACCGACGGACAAATTCCGCCGATATTTCCGGAGTTGTCCGAAAAATCAAAAATTCAGCCGAAAACGTCCGTCGAAAATGAGTTAAGGTTAACCTGAGCAATCGTCGGAGGTTAATGATGGAAATATCCGTCGGTAAATATTTAAAAAATAAATAAATAAAACCCATTACCGACGGTTATAACCGTCGGAAATCCATAAAATTTACCGTCGGATATATCCGTCGGAAATCTAAATTCATAAACCATCGACTGATATGTCCGTCGGTAATGAGTTTTATTTTTTAATTTTTATTATTTTACGACGGATATTTCCGCAGGAAATTAGTATTATTTATTTTTTTATTAATTTACCGACGGAAATTTCCGTCGCTAATCAGCGATTTTTTAAAAAATTTTGTTTTATTATTAAACCACTGTAAAAGGCCGTAAACTGTTCAAACAACCCGCTTTTAAACAAATACAATTACAAACTACAAACACACACAAAACAACTGTTTCGCTTGACATCAAATAAAATACATATGTTTGTCCAAATCAAGCGACAGGAAGGGGAAAGGGAAAGGGAAAGGGGAAAGGGGAAAGGGAAAGGGGAAAGGGGAAACTGGGAAAGGGGAAAGGAAAGGGAAAGGGGAAAGGGGGAAAGGGAAAGGGGAAAGGGGAAAAGGGAAGGGGAAACGGTCGGGGAAAAGCCGGGGAAAAGGGGAAAGGAAAAGAGAAACTACATATGTTTGTTTGTTTGTTTAATTACATGTCAATGAAAAATCATGTTTAACAATCACGAGCGCTGCCGCTGCTGCTACCGCTACCACCACCATGCATGTATAAACCTATTAAGATATTAATTAAAAACAATATATCAATATATATACAAATAAAAAGACAATAATAAAATGTAAACATTATATATATGACATTTACAATTAAATAATACTTACTGGCCACTGGGAGAGATATATATTTCCATTTTTCCTTCCTCATTAATAATTGCGTCCAAATTAACCCGCCCGGATGGTTCACTACGCCCGTAACCGAAGTAGATCCCCTCCCTCCCGTTCTTGGTGAAACAAGACGATGGACAAAATCCGCAACCTTCCCTCTCTTTGAACGATTGCCACCTCGACCCGACATATCTAAACTAGTATATTATATATGTAGACAGAAAATATTATCAAGTAGAACAAAATTTAAATAGTAGGAAGCATTCAAAATAATGACTACATGTTCAAGCAAATTATGGAGTAAGATGTTTGCAGCCAATATACACTATGTGAAAAGAGTCCCACTACCACCATCACTACTACTACCACCACTACTACGTACTACCACCACCACTATTACCACTACTACCGCTACTACCACCACTACTACCACTACTATTACTAATACTACTACGTATACCACCACTACCACCACCACCACAAAATTAACAAAATAGAGAGGGGTAGAGAGAGAGAGGGTTTACATTTATAATGAGCTGGAGTGGAAAATATCAAGTTTGCACAAGCATTTGCTCCAAAGATTGAAACTTTGAAAGTAGATTTACTATTATAATAATTAATCAAAGTTTCAATCTTTGGGGCATAATGCTTGTGCAAAACTGAGATTTTCCACTCAAAGATAATCCTACGGTAGTGGTTGTACGTGATAGTAGTGGGGTTGGCTTCTATCCCATCCCGAAATACACGTATGAATTGCAAATATCACTTTGTCTACTTGCTTTATAATCGAAAATAAAGAAATTTTGGCAGCATAACCCCATGGTCTCCAAGTGCACGACGTAGACTAGGTCAATCAAACACTATCGATTAGAATCGACAGTGTGTAATCAACCATGTCTAGTATACACTCAGAGAACAATAGGATTAATGCAACCGAAATATTTCAACTATCGACTATTCAAGCAATTTTAATAGACAATAATGATATTTATATATATACATATATGTATATTTTTATTTTTATTTATTTATTTTTTTTTTTTTTTATTATTATTATATTTATATCCATTATTATTATTATTACTAGCAGTACCCCCGTGCGATGCACGGACAGCTATTAACACATATATTGACGAAAATTCATACAAATATAATAGAAAATAGAAATGATTGTGTACATTGTAAAATACTTTTTTGAAAACTATATTATTAGTACAAATATCAGATTGAAGGTCACTTAAATAAATATATATTTAAGGCATAGTTAGTTTGTACGAAGCGCGTTTTATACGCAAATTCCCGTTCTATTCAATAATAATCACATTTGACATCCCTTTATTTTCTTATAAATGTAGAGATTAATAATATGACATAGAAAAATAAGAAAATACAATAAACTATAAACAAATAAGTATATAATAATATACAAATATTATCAATATTTAAAATTTATTCAAAAAAATGAATATTTTATAAAAAAAGAAACTCAATGAAAATTTATAATCATATGTTTTCATTATTTCTACAGTACTATTAAGGAAAAAAATTGTCCTTCTATTTAAAAATGAATATTTCTTTCATCCCATAATTAATACTACTTTTTATATCAAAAAAAAAAAAAAGAGATTCCTTTGCCTAAAGGAATTTACTTGTCTACAAAATTAATATATATTTTCTGAGACGAAGAAAATAACATTATAAAAATTAATTTTTACAAAATAATACTACTTCAGGTAAAGGAAAAAAATTACTATTTTCGTCCCAATGAATATTTTATAAAATATTACTTAATTTGTTTAAAAAATTAATGTCATATTTTGACAAAAAGGCACTAACATTAAAACAATTCAAAAATGAATAATACTTTCGATTCAAAATGAATAACCCAAAGATAATACAACATTTTTTATCCAAAAAAATGATCATTATTCCCTTTATCCCAATTAATATTTTAAAAACTAATAATACTTCATTCGCCTCTGCAATTAATGTTTGTAATGTTAGTGCATTCGTTTCAAAATATGACATTAATTTTTAGGCGAATAACGTAGTATTATTTTTTAAATTGTTGATTGAGCCAAAGGAAGCAATGTTAATTTTTCTTGGACATAAAGAAAAATTCTATTTTGTAAGGAAAAAAAATTACTTCAATTCAAAAATGAATATTACGTTCGTCCCATCATTAATACTACTTTCTATATTGTTTAAAAAAAATCAACTTTTTAAGAAAAAAATATTCCTTCAATTTAAAAATGAATATTACTTTCATCTCATAAGTAATACTACTGTCTATATAAAAGAAAAAAATCCTTCCTTTGCCTCAATGAATTTATTTGTCTCAAAAATTAATATTTTTTTCCAGACACGAAGACACGAACATTATAAACATTAATTTTTACAAAATAATACTACTTCGGGGAAAAAAATAAATTAATATATTCGTCCAAAGAAATATTTTATACAATATTACTTAATATGTTTAAAAAATTAATGTCAAATTTTGAAAGGAAGGAACTAACATTAAAAACAATAATTTATATTTAAAAAGTAAAATTATGATTATTATTATCATCATTTATAATAAAAAATATACTTCAAACTTAATGTATTTTCAAAAAAAATATATTGAAAAATTAAAAAGTAAAATAAAGAAAGGATAATTAAGAAATTTATATTTAAGAAAGGATTTTTTTTTGTGTCCAAATTAAATGAAATTAGTCTCTAATTAAAGAGGAAAAAAAATTATGAATTTTGGTGTAAAAATTTTCAAAAAAAAAATTTTTTTTTATAAAATATTTGAGGTCGAAAAAAGGGAAGAAAAAATAAAAATCTGAAATAAAACGGGCCAATCAGAGTGCGACACGTGTCACTTTTTAAAAAAAAAAAAAAAAAAAACCATTACGCGTCACACGCGCCTTGTCGCGCGTGTGACGCACGCGCCCAATGATGACGCTGCCAAGTGTCTCTCCGCCTTGTTTATTGCCAAAATGCCACTGAGTGAAATTACTAAAATGCCCCCCGTTTTGGCTCCAAGGCTGTGCTCCTTTTATATTACTTTAGATTTATTATTATTATTATTATTATTATTATTATTATTATTATTATTATTATTATTATTATTATTATTATTATTATTATTATTATTATTATTTTTACTTATTTATTTATTTTTTTCCAACAACCTTTTCACACGATGACATTCAAATTAATGACTACATGTCCAAGTAAATTATGGAGTAAGATATTTGCAGTTTGCATTTAAATAGTAGGAATCATTTATTGTTCAAATCATGAGATAGATGTAATATTACATAGCATGTAAAGAGTAACCAAGTAAAATTGAAAATCATGAGATAGATATAATATTACAGTGATAAGTGATATAAAATGTAAACATTATATACAAAACATTATCTGAATTAAAACTAAACTGATTCATTCGCTACAATCTTGATCACTATCACTACAAAATTCAATTTCTTCTTCACTAGTTTCCTCGTCGTCGTCTTCTTCCCCATCTTCATCATCGGACCCAGATATATACCCTTCTCCTTCCTCATCCTCCACATTGTCATCATCGATTTCATTGAAAGTGACTTCCTCCCCTAGTGGACGGGTGTTTTTGGCCATTAATGCTTCATCCTCGACATTATCATTCAAGGAAATAATCGGAGGTATAGGCATTTTCTCTTCCTGATAACAATCATTTAATGATGAATCAATATTTGAAGTAGACGTTTTTGCACGCAATGGTATATCAAAAGTGCTTCTTGCTTTGGTTTTCCATACGGCCCACCATCCGCTAGACTCTCTTCGTCGACGGGGGTAGGGGGTCATATACACATGTTGTACTTGAGATGCAAGAATGAAAACATCATCACCATTATGCCTAGAAGAATGCTTTAAGTCAACGAGATCAAAAGTGCCATGTTTTGTAATGCCTCGCTCAGCGTCCCGCCACTCACAATTGAAAAGAACTACAGAATTTCCAAGCAAGTACTCCAATTCAATAACTTCTTTCAATACGCCATAATAATCGAGATTTCCCTTGAGATTGACCCCGCTATTCCAAGTTGATTTCGTTTGGCCATATTCTTCGGTGTGGAATACGTAGCCATTGACAAAATATCCCTTATATACATTCACTCTTAAGGACGGACCGTGTGCTAATGCTTGTAATCTCGCAGCTTTTGCATCTCCAAGGTTGTTCAAAATCTAAATAAAAACACATAGATAGTAAAAAACTCATACTTCAAATTCTATTAAAAACATTGAATTAATGAATTGGCATTTACATAATTATTAAACCAGGAGGGAAATTCGTTGTCTGTCCTTATTGAAATCAATTCAGGCGCAATGTCTCCAGCCTGTTCTTCGAACATACTGCATTCAAGGAGAACATAAAGTTGCTTAGTTCGTATTAAAGTTATTAGGATTAACATTACTTAATAACAAATGAAGAATGCTTACTTCAAGTAGTCCTCGACCTCAGCACAGTTAAGGAGAATATAGAGTTTAGCCGCTTCTAATTCTTTTCTGCTTAGCATGCGCGTGCACTTTCTATTGCCAAGGAATCGACCAGGAGAAGAAAAAACTGAAATTTTTCCATCAGGATCAGTGACTCCCCCATCATAATTGCGTCCCACTTTATTGAACCTTGTCTCAATGTCTGGGTGAAAATATGTTGAAACAAACGACACAATTTCGTCGACAATCACTGATTCAGACATAGATGCCTCAACTTTTGCTCTATTGCTCATTTTCTTTTTCAAACTCCCCAAAAATCGTTCAAATGGATACATCCATCTATACTGAACAGGTCCTCCAACTCTAGCTTCATAAGCTAGGTGAATTGGTAAATGCTCCATTGAATCAAAGAAAGATGGCGGAAATATCTTTTCAAGCTTGCATATTGTCACCACAATGCTCTCTTCGAGTCTTTTCATATCCTCAACACGAAGAGTGCTGGAAGTCAATGCTCTGAAGAATTCACTCAATTCTGTTAAGGCAACCCATATTTCATTAGGGAGAATGTCTCTAAATGCAATGGGTAGCAACCTATCCAATAATACGTGACAATCATGACTTTTCAACCCATATACCGTCCCTTCTTCCACATTCACACAGTTGCCAATATTAGATGCATACCCATCAGGAAGTTTCAAATCTTTCAACCACTGCAGAACACGTTGCTTATCCTCTCCTGACAGAACAAAGGGAGCAGCTGGTTTGAAATCTTTTCCATTAACTTTAGTAATGTTGAGATCTTTACGATTGCAAATCGCTTCAAGGTCTAGCCGACCCTTGTCTGTGTCCTTCATTGAGGCCTTAAAACCCATCATTGTATTGAAAATATTGTCAAACACATTTTTTTCAATATGCATGACATCAAGGTTATGTCTTATCAAGTTCGTATTCCAATAAGGTAACTCCCAAAATATACTCTTTTTAATCCAGTTATGGTCTTTACCAAATCCGTCTGGTCTATCCTTTGAAAACATCTTTCCCCACCCGACATCAGACACCTCAGACACCTGCTCAAAAATATCCTCCCCACTCAGACGAGGAGGGGGCCCCGATGCTCAACTCTATTTTTGGTGAAAGCATTCCTCTGTTTAAGAAATGGATAGTCACTAGGAAGAAACCGTCTGTGGCAATCAAACCAACACTGCTTCTTGTAATGCTGAAGTGTGAATGCATCTGTATTTTCCATACAATACGGACAGCCAATCTCCCATGTGTGTGCTCCATCCCGACATCATACCATAAGCGTGAAAGTCATTAATTGTCCACATCACCGCAGCCCTCATGTTAAAATTTTGCAACTTGAAAGCATCCCATGTCCGGACACCATCATTCCACACTGCTTGAGTTCATCCATCGAGGTCGAAGATACACATCAATGTTTTTGCCTGGATTCGAAGGCCCGGAAATGAACAAACTCAAATACATATAAGGATCAGTCATACATAACCACGGGGGAAGATTATACACTCGACTATAACAGCCAACATGAATAAGATTTTGCCCCCGGTCCAAATGGAGAAAACCCATCTCGTACATATCCCCACCTTTATGTTTCTAGGATCAGCAAAGAAAATCGTGGTAAGTGGCATCAAAATGTTTCCATGCTTCACCGTCGAAGGATGAGTCATCACACCCTCTTCACGAGGACACTCTTTGTGCCAACGCATGGCTTCGAGCTTTCTTTCAATGCGTAAATTCGTTGCAACCCGGGAATTAGCGGCATATAACGTAACCGCACCCGAGGCACGTTTCTTGTGCTTGGCACTACCACGGGCGTGGCTTATACCTACTAAGTCCACATATTGAACATGTATCGAGGCCCTCATTTTCTTTATAAAAAAGCATGCACCGATTCTTGCAAGCATCAATTTTAACATACCCAAGACCGATCCGCCCCACCAACTTTTCGTCTCATAAAAATTGTGAACCATATTATTTTCTTCGTGGTAGCATCCGTTGTCCCCATGACATTATACGATCGTAAGTATGCCGGCTCATATTTGTATCGCCTTGATAGTTAGAAGCTCGGGCCACTTGCTCTAACACCGTAGCCTTTGCACCAGGATGAATTTTCTCATTTGCAGAGTCCATTAAATCCATAAACTTCTTTGCAACGGGATTTGGTGCCTCTGTTGGATTAGGGTTCCAATCAAACTACGGGCCGGCTATCGCATTTGAACCATATCATCCAAACCGACATACGGCTCCTCTTCATCAATCAAATGTTCAGGTTCCCTTGGCGGACCACTTGATACAAAGAGGATGATTGCGAACACTTGTTTCAACCACATAACGCTCCCCGTACGCTACCCATACCTTGTAACCATCAACAAACCCTGCCTCTAAAACATGTTTCTTTACCCATCCAACACTCAGAAATTTTCTATGCTTACACTTTTTACAAGGACACCTAATCTTATCACCACGCATGCACTGGGGATGCGCTCTAGCAAACTCCACGAAATGTTCTAAACCTTCTAAGAATTGAGGTCTGACACCCCTTCTACCGGGATTACTACGATTATCCATCCAACTACGATCTTCTCCAGACATAATTAACTCCTGCATTTCATAATGTATTAACAGTTTAGATGTAATTAACGCATTACAATTCCCTAAATTTGAATTACAAACTTAAAAGCAACAAGACATGTTTCTTTAGGTTTAGAATTGGGGTTGGCTTCTATCGCACACATCTATCACATTTTTTTAATTATTAATATTTTGAATATTAATATTTAATTCTTTGTAGTAAAGTATATCATTTCCTATGATGAAAGGACAATTCATGTCCATTAGGTTTAAAATTGGGTTGGCTTCTATCCCATCCCGAAATACACGTATGAATTGCAAATATCACCTTGTCTACTTGCTTTATAATCGAAAATCAAGAAATTTCGGCAAAGATAACCCCATGGTCTCCAAGTGCACGACGTAGACTAGGTCAATCAAACACTATCGATTAGAATCGACAGTGTGTAATCAACCATATATGTCTAGTATACACTCAGAGAACAATAGGATTAATGCAACCGAAATATCTCAATTATCGACTATTCAAGCAATTTTAATAGACAATGATGATATTTACAAATCATATAATCGTGCATTTCAAGACTGTCCACACAGACAATTTAAGAATCGATGACTACATGTTGACCTCAACATGATAAGTTAAAGATTCTTAAACGGGTTTCTAAGCTTTTGTGTTTCAACCGTCACAACGTCACGTCGTAACATTAATTTTTATTCATTACCGTAAAATGCATAATTTTACAATAATGAATTAACACACACATCTATCATAATATTTTGAATAATTTTAAATATTAATATTTAATTATTTGTTGTAAAGTATATCATTCCCTATTTATTTAAAGGACAATTCATGTCCATTAGGTTTAGAATTGGGTTGGCTTCTATCCCATCCCGAAATACACATATGAATTGCAAATATCACCTTGTCTACTTGCTTTATAATCGAAAATCAAGAAATTTCGGCAGCATAACCCCATGGTCTCCAAGTGCACGACGTAGACTAGGTCAATCAAACACTATCGATTAGAATCGACAGTGTAATCAACCATATATGTCTAGTATACACTCAGAGAACAATAGGATTAATGCAACCGAAATATCTCAACTATCGACTATTCAAGCAATTAAATGATGATATTTACAAAACATATAATCGTGCATTTCAAGACTGTCCACACGGACAATTTAAGAATCGATGACTACATGTTGACCTCAACATGATAAGTTAAAGATTCTTAAACGGGTTTCTAAGCTTTTGTGTTTCAACCGTCACAACGTCACGTCGTAACATTAATTTTTATTCATTACCGTAAAATGCATAATTTTACAATAATGAATTAACACACACATCTATCATATTTTTTAAATTATTAATATTGTGAATAATTTGAAATATTAATTCTTTATTGTAAAATTTGAAATTTTACAATGATGAATTAAATTAACATTTATAAACAAGATAAGAGTCGTTCTCATCCACAACTATCAAAACCCAATCTCATCTTAGACCAAGAAAGACAGAGCAAACAAGTTCATTGCCGTTTGAGTAAAGAATTTTCTGTTTAATAAGAATTTTTTTCAGTTTCACTGTCCTCCTCTCTAAGGATCTCAAGTTATGTTTGAGATCCTTAGAGAGAAAGAGGACAGTGAAACCGTAAAACTCTTATTAAACAGAAAATCTTTTGCTCAAACGGCAATGAACTTGTTTGCTCTGTCTTTCTTGATCAAAGAAGACGAATTTTGATAGCTGTGGGTGAAAAAGGCTCTCATCTTATTTATATTTTAACTTTAGACATTAATGATGAATGGTCAGTTTTATTCCACCTAAAAGACTTACACATCTACTTTGAGGCTTGAAATAGATTCCCAAAAGAAACATAAAAAGAGAAGGCATTCCAGAGGAATTAGACTTATGTGCATCCTCAAGTGTCTTCAGTTCACTTTTCTTAGACACTTCACGAATAAATCGTGCATTTCAAGTATATTATGCTTGATACCTCAGAAACCTACTATAGAATGAGATTACTCGTGGTTCTACCCTTGAAGGAAGCTCAAGCACCTTAACCAAAGAAAATTGATGTTGTGAAATCGAGCACCTCTCCTCAAAGACACAGAGTAATTATGCATTGTTTTACCCTTCACAGGTTTCAATCACCTTAGCTTTGGTTACATTATAAAATCGACCATGATCACCCTTACTGCCCCCCCCCCCACATACGAAATTAAGACATGCCGTATTGTCTGAGAGAGAAAAATGTACAATTCTAAGGGTAAGTTGTATCCGTAGTTTGTTTCTACTAGGCAGTATCACCAAAGACACTTCAATTGTCAATCTTGTAATAGCTTAAGGCATTTAATTAATAAACAAAGTGTGTTAAAAAAAAAAAACCCAATACATTCCCCAAACCGAGCTTCATAACTCCAGTTAGCTTCATAAATCAGGACATACAAGTAAGTCCAAAATAAAAAGACCCTCTTTCAAATTTGAAAAAATGTCATAACAAAAGAGCCAAGCTTTACAAATAAAACCAAAATTGAAAACAAGTCCCAGAATAAAAATTGGACTTTTTAAAATAAATAGCACAAATAAAAAATCAAAAACGCAATTTAACACCGTCCGATGAGAGAGAGAGAGAGAGAAATCGAGTGAGAGAGAGAACGATTGAGAGAGAGAAAGCGAGAGAGAGAGAGAACGTACCGGCGACGGCAAACGGCGATGGAAAGAGACGGTGGCGACGGCGTGTTCTTGGCGAATTACTCAGAGAGAGAGAGAGAGAGAAAGGGAGAGAGAGAAATCGAGTGAGAGAGAGAAAGCGATTGAGAGAGAGAAAGAAGACTTACCGGCGACGGCGAGGCTCGGCGGCGACGGCTTGGCGTTGGCGTTAGGGTTCGCGAACGACTGAGGAAGGAACGAAGGAGTCGTAATAAAAATGAAACGCAATTAAAAATGGGGAAGATACGCGTATATATATATGAATTTGTTACCGACGGACGGAGTCCGACGGTAATACCGACGGACTATGTCCGCCAGTATTACCGACGGAAATACCGACGAAATTTAATCAATTACCGACAGACAAAACGAAATTTTAAAAAAAATAAATTCCCGGTAAATTAAAATAAATTTCCGTCGTTAAATGAAAATTTTCCGTCGGTAAAAGTCCGTCGGTAATGCCCCTGTTTCTAGTAGTGGGTCTTTTACTCCTTGTCAAAGAGACCTTAGGGAAAAGCTCGAGGTTATCCGAGCAGATTGTAGAACTGTCCGAGAGCGATATTCAGCCCTGCTTTGAGGGCGGTCTATCCTCCAGCTTTTTGAAAACGAATTTTGCCTCGGACAGGCCTAAAAATGTGGAGGAAATGTAGGAGAGGGCCTCTGCTATTGCCTCTGCAGAAAAGCCCAATGAAATAGATGCCCGTAGACCGACAAAAGACAGAATTGAGCATGTGCAGGATGCCGGCCAAGGGCCCCGCCGCGGTCAAGGTCAGGGAAATAATAGAAACCGCAACACTGATAAACTCAGAAGGTTGGCAGATGAAACCGTTTATATACCCCTGACCGCGTCGCGAGCAGCAATTTTAAAAGCAATGGAAGTACCTCCTTCTCTACCAATGGTCCGAAAGCCAAGTGAGATAAGCAGAGCCAAGTTTTGTGACTATCATAACGATCACGATCACAATACTGAGGATTGCTTCCAGCTGAAAAGGATTATTCAGCAGAAAATCAATAATGGTGAGCTGGCCAAGTGGATACAAAGTGATAATAGCAACAACAACGCTAACACCCATAGAGCGCGACCTCAGCGTGACCCAGAGAGAAGAGAGAGATATAACAGTGATGAGGATGAGCAAGGGACCTATGATATCAGTTTTATTGGAATAGAGGCTCCCTCCAATAAACAGCTCTCCCATAAGATCAAGACTTTAGAAAAGGTCTTATTAATTCCCCCCTTGGCTCCAGAAAAAGAGCAAGAAATAGGGTTCAAGCGGAGTGAACTAGCCTCCACTTTCTTCCATTCCACCCAGCCTCTCACCGTTAGAATAAGGATTTCGCTGGCAAATATTAGTAGAGTCCTCATTGACACCGGCGCGGCCAGAGACATTTTCTACTATCATACCTTGGTAGAGATAAAAATGATCGAAGCTCATCTCACTCCTAACGCCGGCTTGCTCAAGGGATTCACTAATCACATTGTCCGCGTGAAAGGGGCGATAGACTTTGAAGTGACCCTAGGGGAAAAACCCCTACAAAAGACTACTAAGGTTACTTTCATGCTTATAGACCTACAATCCCAATACAACGTCATACTCGGTATAACTGCTCAGGCCGCATTGAGAATTGTAGCATCTATCCCCCATCAAAGGGTGAAGTTCAACACTCCTGTTGGAATCGCGGTCATCAAAAACCAGCCTGAAAGGTTTCTCCGGACATTGGAGGAGAAAAGGAAGAAGAAAAGTCAAGCCTCCTGCTCGCAATTGGATGAGGAAGCAAAGCGTAGCAAAGGCAAAGACAAATGCCCGCTGCCCAAGTTCGTATGCTCTCCTTCCATTCGATCAAGGTAGAGCTCAAAAAGAGCTGGAAGGCAAAGAGGATGGCTCCTATTGACGGAGGATATGTTGATAGAGGAATCTTGGGGGACATAGATCGAGAAATAATATATTCCATGTCCGCTCTACCAGGAGCAAGATCCGCCCCATCAGCGATCATCATAGACCCTCTTCATAACCGTGAAATTAGCGATCTCCACCCTAACGACGAGCTCGAGGAAGTGGTAATTAATATCCACTATCCCGAGTAAAAAGTTAAGGTTGGTATAGAAATTCACCCCGAGGAAAGAAAGATCTTGATCGAATACCTCAGAAATAATTGTGATGTGTTCGCATGGAGAGTGGAAGATATGCAAGGCATAAGCGAGGACGTGATCATCCATAAAGTCATTGCTGACTCCACCTTCAAACGCATCCACAAAAAATCAAGGTACTTTTCTCCAGAAAAGGAGAGCGCGATCAAGGAAGAGGTAGAGAAACTACTTAAAGCGAGGATTATTAAAGAAATATCGGCCCTGTTTGATTTGACTTATTCCAAAGTGCTTATGACTTTCCATAAGTCATTTTTGAATCGTTTGATTTCATTTTGGGCAAAATAAGTCATAAGTCATGTACAAGCCAATTAAAGCACAATTCCCCTTATAAGTCATAAGCATATTAAGCCAAGTGCTGAATCAAAAAACACGTATGAACAGTAAAAAATAAAAAAAATAAAATAATAATAAAATAATAAAAATAAAATAATAAAAAATAAAATAATAAAAATAAAAATAAAAATAAATAATAATAATAATAAAATAATAATAATAAAATAATAATAATAATAATAATAATAATAATAATAATAAAATATTAAAATAATAATAATAAAAATAATAAAATAATAATAAAAAATAATAAAAAAATAATAATAATAATAATAATAAAAATAAAATAATAATAATAATAATAATAAAAATAATAATAAAAAAATAAATAAATAAAAAATAATAATAATAATAATATAATTATTATTATTATTATTTGAGTCTTTATAATTTCATTCAGTACTTTTTCAGCTTATTAATCAAACAATCATACTTACTTATGACAGCTCATCAGCACTTCAAAAAAATTAAATCAAACAACATTATTCATCAGTCATAAGTAATAAGTCATCAGCACATATCAATAAGCTAAATCAAACGGGCCCATCATATCCCAAGTGGCTAGCCATCGTTGTTACGATGAAAAAATCAAATGGAAAAGAAAGGATGTGTGTTGACTTCACAGACCTCAACAAAGCTTGTCTCACGCATTGTTTCCCTCTTCCTCGAATTGATCACTTAATTGGTAGACTCTATAGCCGGGCACAGAGTTTTGAGCTTCATCGATGCATATTCTGGTTACAACCAGATCAAAATGGCTCCTGAAGATTTTGCCTCCGTAGCTTCGTCGCGGGCAAAACGTACTGCTACACAATGATGCCCTTTGGGCTAAAAAACACAGGAGCCACTTACCAAAGGATGGTCAATATCGTCTTCAAAGAGTAGCTGGGCAGAAATCTTGAGGCCTACATAGATGATATGGTCATAAAGACAAGGGAGAATGCCCACGAGCTCGACGTGGCAGAAACTTTCTCCAACTTGGGCCGCTATAACATGAAGCTTAACCCTCTTAAATGTGTCTTTGGGGTAAAAGCGGGCAAGTTTCTAGTATTCATGGTCAATCAGTGAGGAATAGAGGCAAACCCCAAAAAATTGTAAGCACTCTTAGACATGAAACCTACTGCGTGCGTAAAAGATGTGCAAAATCTCAATGGGCGCATCACCGCTCTTGTCCGCTTTATATCGCGGTCTGCAGAGAGGTGCCTCCCCTTCTTCAAAAGTCTTAAAGGGGGGAATAAAGCTAACGAGTTCACATGGAATGAGGATTGCGATCTAGCTTTTGAAGAAGTCAAGAAATACCTCGGGAAGCCCCCTTTCCTCATCAGCCTGGTGCCCGGGGAAGAGCTTTTTCTGTTTTTAGCGGCCACTGACCTGGCAGTAGCTGCTGTTATTGTAAGTGAGGAAAATAACTCCAAAAAACCAGTGTACTATGTATCAAGGGCCTTGTCCACCGTAGAAAGTCGCTACTGCTCGAAAATTACGAGCTTACTTTTCTGCACACCCCATAACTGTATTCATAGAAGCACCGCTTAGAAAGGTTTTGCATAAACCAGAGTCCTCATGGAGGATGCTAGCATGGTCTATAGAGGTCACTGAGTTCCAGATCACCGTAGAAAGTCGTTACTGCTCGAAAATTACTGGCAAGGCCAGCGTCGAGGGTCAAGATCGAGTCAAAGTGCCTGACGGAAAACCGGCATGACTCTGACTGATAATAGTCCACAAGGGATCTTCACTCGTCGTTGGTTAAGCAGTAATTAGACATGGATTGAGCGTTAATCCTTGATGATTCGGTGTCATACCGGGAGCCGGTGTACGAGCCGTGCGGGTCAAAGTCAAAGTCCGAGCCCCAGTCAAGATCGGGTCAAAGTTCATGATGAAAAACCGGCATGAATCCGACTGAGTTAGGTCCGCGGGGGATCCTGACTTGGCACGTTGACTAGGGTTTGACCTACACGGGGCATGCACTGACACAGTCTGACACAGACCGGACCAAAAACCAACCGAGTCTCGGAAAAAGTGTGTCAAGGACAAATGCAGGGTCGACACGAGGATAAACCAATGGCTGTTTGGGTCATCCCGTGCTCACACCGAGAGGCGTAGTAAGGCCTCCTAGGCTGCTACTGAGATTTCTCGAGTTAAGCACGTAGTGTGCAGTGTAAGGTCAACGTGCGCGTATGTTTGTACGCTCGCCGAAATTTTTAGAAAAAAATTTAGGGGTCGCCACGCCGTTTTTAAGGAAACATTGAAAACCTTTTGAAAAGAGAAAATGGGTTCGGGGGTCAGATTACGTGTTGGGAAGAACATTTGGCGTTCACCCAACACGCCTCGTATACGAGTCTTTCTATTATTCAACATCCAATTCATTCATAAGTGTGTGCGATTGTGTGAGACAAAATGTGATAAAATGCATTTTAATGCTTTGTATTATTGATGAAATGAGAAAATTACATCTTGTGAGCCACTTGGTACGGGGGGCCACATCCCAATTGCATTGAAATGAACAGATTACAACTGAAAAATGTCCTCTGTAAATGGCCTGTTATGTCGCACTACATAGGACTAGGCATGGCCAGTTGTGTCATGCGACACACAGTGTCATTTCCAGAAGATTTACACCATTTAGCTTATAAGGAAATAAAGATGAACAACCGAGACTAACTAACATAGAGTTAAACCACAGAGGAAACCAAACCTGAGTATGAAACAAGGCTAAATGAAAGTCGCAGATCACATGAGGAGAAAAACAACTCTCAGATGAGTGTGGATATGAATGATCCACACCCACCTTGAAATTTAAGCAGCAAACATTATCAATCATTCCATTATCATATCATAGATAAAACATGGAGATAAACCAGTTCACATCCGGAGATTATGGCATAACACTTTTAAATCCTTATGCATCAACACAATCAGCATAAATAAAACATAGAGATCACAGGGTGAGGAATCAACACTCTATTTGAAGCATCCAAACACCAGCATAACATGAACAGCCAAAATGTATTATTATGAGAATGGATATCACATTTAGAGACCAAACAAAACAAGCTCAACCAAGTCCAAAATCACACAGATCAGTACCATTCGGAATCATGGGCTGAGCATGAACATTAAAATGTGATCAGCAACCAGAACAACAGAATTGCACAGCCATGGTATAGATTGCACAGCCACGGTATAAAATAGATTACATGAAAAATCCACACTCAGATGAGTGTGAATATAGATGATTCACACTCATCTTTGTGTTTAAATCACAAAAAATCCATTTCAAAACATTTTATATGTAAAACATCAGAATTAGAACATGAACATCACAAATATAACCCACGGCAGAGCAAAATCCAGTCAGTCACAGACTAACGGATTACGAATGAAGAACAGGGCAATGGCACGGGATTAATAAACAGCGGAGATGAAGAGTGAGTTTAGGGATTACCCTCGTAGTGTCCACGATCCTTATACCAAGTTAGGTATAAGGAGCTTCAATTCGACTTCGGAAAACAGATTTGGACTCCCAGATTGAAGCAGCTTAGGAGTTTCAAGTGTCTATGGAGAGCGTGTTGAACTGGGCATATCAGAGAGAGAGATTTGGATGTGAGAGAGGATTGTGAGGAAGGGTGATTTAGGTTTGGTCGGAGGTGGAAGGGCCAGGTTGGGCTAGGTTTAGTTTGAGGAGCGATTGGGGATGAATTGGGTGACCACCGGCGAATGATTTGATGAGGGAGGCGGTGAGAACCGAGTAGAGAGAGAGGTGAGAGAGTGTGTCTTTGCGGTTGTTGTTGTTTTGGTTGAGGAGGGAGAGCTCGGTGAAGGAGACCGGAGAAGGAAGGAGGGATGTTGTTAATGGCGGTGAACGGGCTCTAGATCTGGAACGGTGATTGGAGAAGGATGGAGGCCTTGGGTCACTGGTGAGGAACGATTAAGGGGAGAATAGGTTAGGTTTCCGGTGAATGGCGAGGAAGAAGACCGATTGGGGAGGCTCTCTGTAATTTCCATTTAGAGAGAGAAACTCATGGTGGGTGTTTGCGTATTGAGAGAGGGAGCAAATCTGAGAGTGAGAGTTGTTGTGGTTGTTTTGGGGAAGACACTGGAAGGCGATTTTAGTTGGTGTAGAGAGAAAGGGAGAGAAATGGTGAAGCTGCCATGGATGCCGCTTAGAGAGAGAGAGAGAGCGAGCTCTCTTTAGCGTCTAGTGAGAGAGAGTGATTTGTGTGAGAGAGAGAAAGAGTGGTGAGCTTTGGCCGGAATTTATTGGTGAGGTCGACGAATTGAGAGAGGTGAAGACGCCATTTGCGTCTAGAGAGAGAGAGCTTGGCAATATTTTTGTGAGAGAGAGATTGTGCCCTCTGTTGTTTGCTTCTGTTGTTGTCTTTATTTGAAACTGAGATGCTCAATTTATAATTGGAACTGGGTTGACGTTTTCATCCGCGCGGACAAAGAAGGTAACGTGTCATTTTCTCCCAAATTTAATTCTGGCAGCTTTGGTGAGTAAAAGTAACTCTCTTTTTGACTTTCCATCTGCAGCAATTAAATGGGATTTTCTACCTTGTCTTTTATTCTTTTACCATGCACGGCCATATATAGAAATGACAATAATGCCCTTGGTTAGTTGGGATTGTTAGGGATTCGTTAGATTTTGTTAGATTTCTAACGAAAAACCTAACGGTTTAAATTGGAGCACTTACAGTAGCCCCTCGGCGACGGTGCTTTTGAAGGAAGCAGGGTCGTCGATAAAGGTAAGGCTCCATATATGGCGAGTTGCTCAGATAGGAACAAAGGTGAACAAAGTGGTCGGATGGCTGAACCTATGGTAGGCTACCTACGTATCCTTAAGAGGAATCAAGCCGGTCGTAGTTCGGGTCTTTCGACTATATTCAGACGTTGACCCTAGAGTGACTATTTTAGGATGTCAACCTGGTGAGCGAGTTCTGCAGTCGGCTGCTGAAAGAAACTCTGCTGGGGATAGAAGATGACCATTTCGGTCTGATGGTTGGAGTTGTACATCCACACCGCTGAGGAAAGGAATGACCATTTCGGTATGGTGGCTGAACCTAATGGTAGGCTACCTACGTATCCTTAAGAGGAATCAAGCCAGTCGTAGTTCGGGTCTTTCGACTATCTTCAGACGTTGACCCTAGAGTGACTAGTTTGAGGCGTCAACCTGGTAATGATGGCGTTTTAGGTGCCTCGGACCTTGATGATGGCGTTTTAGGTGCCTTGACCCTTGAAGATGGCGTTTTAGGTGCCTCGGACCTTGATGATGGCGTTTTAGGTGCCTCGGACCTTGATGATGGCGTTTTAGGTGCCTCGGACCTTGATGATGGCGTTTTAGGTGCCTCGGACCTTGAAGATGGCGTTTTAGGTGTCTCGGACCTTGAAGATGGCGTTTTAGGTGCCTCGGACCTTGATGATGGCGTTTTAGGTGCCTCGGACCTTGATGATGGCGTTTTAGGTGCCTCGGACCTTGAAGATGGCGTTTTAGGTGCCTCGGACCTTGATGATGGCGTTTTAGGTGCCTCGGACCTTGAAGATGGCATTTTAGGTGCCTCGGACCTTGATTTGAAATGTTTTCCCTTGATGGTTTGGGAAAGATGGTTCTTTGGTGGACTTCATTTGAAGGGATCGGTCTTACATCTGCTGCCGAGGGAAAGGATGACCGTATTGGTCGAGTGACTGGACCTATGGTAGGCTACCTACGTATCCCGATTGGGGAATCAAGCCCATACGTAGTTCGAAAGCTGCTGGGGATAGAAATGAGGAAAGAAATGGGATTTCGTTAGCTTTCGTCGGGGGTGAACCTAAGTTGAGGTTTAGTACCTGAGGGAGACTATTTGAAGGCGTTCTCGCTGGGGAAGATTTGAGCTTACGATAACTATCGGGGAAAAGGGCGACCGTGCTGGTCAAGTGGCTGGACCTATGGTAGGCTACCTACGTATCCCAGATGGGAATCAAGCCTGTACGTAGTTCGTCAAAGAGGTGGCGATAACGAGAGGCCACGGGCTTTGTACCCAAGATTGACTGTTCTTAGGGGAGTCACCCCAAGTTTGACTGCATTTGGGATTCACCCGATGATTTGACTGTATTTGGGAGTCACCCGAAGATTGACTGTTATCTGGGAGTCACCCGAGGTTTGACTGTATTTGGGAGTCACCCGAGATTTGACTGGTATCTGGGAGTCACCCGAAGTTTGACTATTTTTGGGAGTCACCCGATGTTTGACTGTATTTGGGAGTCACCCGAGGTTTGACTGGTATCTGGGAGTCACCCGAGGATTTGTTATCTGGGAGTCACCCGAGGATTGACTGTATCTGGGAGTCACCCGAGGATTGACTGTATTTGGGAGTCACCCTAGGTTTGACTGTTATCTGGGAGTCACCCGAGGATTGACTGTATTTGGGAGTCACCCGAGGATTGACTGTTATATGGGAGTCACCCGAGGTTTGACTGTTATATGGGAGTCACCCGAGGATTTGACTGTTATCTGGGAGTCACCCGAGGATTGATCAGATTGGGAGTCACCCGAGGATTGACTGTTTTTGGGAGTCACCCGAGGTTTGACTGTTATCTGGGAGTCACCCGACGTTTGACTCTTTTTGGGAGTCACCCGAGGTTTGACTGTATGTGGGAGTCACCCGAGATTTGACTGTTATCTGGGAGTCACCCGAGGATTGACTGTATTTGGGAGTCACCCGAGGATTGACTGTTATCTGGGAGTCACCCGAGGTTTGACTGTTATCTGGGAGTCACCCGAGGATTTGACTGTTATCTGGGAGTCACCCGAGGATTGACTGTATTTGGGAGTCACCCGAGGATTGACTGTTTTTTGGGAGTCACCCGAGGTTTGACTGTTATCTGGGAGTCATCCGAGGTTTGACTGTTTTTGGGAGTCACCCGAGGTTTGACTGTTTTTGGGAGTCACCCGAGGTTTTGACTGTTTTTTGGGAGTCACCCCGAGGTTTGACTGTTATCTGGGAGTCACTCGAGGTTTGACTGTATTTGGGAGTCACCTGAGGTTTTGACTGTTTTTGGGAGTCACCCGCGAATTTGATTGTTTTTCTTTGGGAAGTCACCCGCGAATTTGACTGTTTTTGGGAGTCACCCAAGGATTTGACTGTTTTTCTTTGGGAAGTCACCCGCGAATTTGACTGTTTTGGGAGTCACCCGACGTTTGATGATAATGCTCTTTAGAAAGTAATTGACCAAGATATGCTTTCATACCTGAGTTGTGCTACACCGTAGCCGCCGAAGGACCGAGGCTACTACTCACGGTGATGAAGAGTTGTTGGATTGCCGTTCGTGGGACGGTCTTTGTTGGCGATTTGCTGTCTTTGGAGGCATTTGTCGAATAGGACATGAACTTTGCTGTCAGATTGCCATGGAAGATGTATTTTGCTGATGATTTGGCGACGGGGCTGATGACTTTTTGATTCTGAGAGGGATGGACCCGATGACTTTTGACTCTGAGGGGTGGACCCGAGGATTCTTGAGTTGAGGGATGGACCCGATGATTTTTTTACTCTGAGGGGTGGACCCGAGGATTCTTGAGTTGAGGGATGGACCCGATGATTTTGAAAAGAGGGGTGGACCAGATGGTTCTTTGACTTGAGGGGTGGACCCGAGGATTTTTGGTAAAAGGGGTGGACCCGATGATTTTTGACAAGAGGGGTGGACCCGATGATTTTTGACAAGAGGGGTGGACCCGATGGTTCTTTGACTTGAGGGGTGGACCCGAGAATTTTTGGTAAAAGGGGTGGGCCCGATGATTCTTTGTCTTGAGGGTTAGACCCGCTGATTCTTGGGCTTGAGGGATGGTTTGTCGTGCAAGGGACAGTCTTTTGTGGATGATCTTCCGTCCACTCATGAAGACTCGGATGAAGACGTGCCGGTTCATACAGGACTCGATGATGGTGCACCCATGGGAATGGGCTTTTGAACGAAGATCTGCCCATGAGAACGGGCTCTTTGAAGATCTGCCCATGAGAACGGGCTCTTGATAATGATCTGCCCATGAGAACGGGCTTTTGATGATGATGCGCCCTTGAGAACGGGCTCTTGATGATGAGCTGCCCGTGGGAAGGGGCTCTTGGTAATGATCTGCCCGTGGGAATGGGCTCTTGGTAATGATCTGCCCGTGAGAATGGGCTCTTGGTGATGAAGCGCCCTTGAGAATGGGCTCTTGGAGATGGTTTGTCCTTGAGAATGGGCTCTTGGTGATGAAGCGCCCTTGAGAATGGGCTCTTGGAGATGGTTTGCCCTTGAGAATGGGCTCTTGGTGATGAAGCGCCCTTGAGAATGGGCTATTGGAGATGGTTTGCCCTTGAGAACGGGCTTTTGAAGATGAAGCGCCCTTGAGAATGGGCTATTGGAGATGGTTTGCCCTTGAGAATGGGCTTTTGAAGATGAGGCTAAAGAGCCCTAATGCTTGGAGATTGAAGCAGCTGAAACTCTTTTCGACAAGCATTGCTTGGAGACTGAGGTGGCTAAGGCTCTTTCAGATGATGCAGATAAGTCTTAAGAAGAGACTGATGAAGATGATGAAGGCAGAATATGCCACCTGCAAGATTTGAATCCTTTGTCCAGATTGTGATTTGAGGAGCAATCCCCATGATCAGATTATGATCACCTGATTATTGTACCCCGTGGGGGAAAAACACAACACTCTAGGCACTTTGCATTTTATTTAATTATTGAAATTTTGCTTATGCATTATTAATCTTTTGTTGCACAAGTCCATCTCAGCTGGGGATGGAAGGGAAGTGAGGTTTTTTGCAAGGCTTGACAAGCGGATATGTATGGAGCAATTATGCCATGATGGATTGTGTATGGGATGAATGTATATAATGGTGTATGGGTTGGACCCTCTCCCATGAGGTGGGGAAATGTATGAGTGATGGTGTATGGATGGTGCAGCCTAGGCAAGTCGGGGATGCTCCCGGGAGTACTGGTGGCAGCAGGTTGATTGTTGCTGATAAGAACAAAGTGTATCGCGCGTCCGAGGAGGCAAGCAACAGAGCATGTGCAGAGAATGATCCCGGCTTTGAAGGGATGACTAGGCGAAGCCCCAAATCTTGATGAGGTGACCATGGCGAAGCCCCAGTTGATGATGCAAAGCAAACCCGGAGGAAATCTGGTAAAGAGAGTCTGAGAGAACAGCTTAACAAAAGCCCCAGCTTGGAGAGATTCAATGCGTCCCTATTGCAGACAGAGTCATCTTGTGGCCGAGGAGGCGACCCATCGTTTCATACCGCAGTCAATCAGTCACTGGACAAGACTCGAAAATGTATGTGTGCAGGGGCACATCTTTCGAAGGTGGGAATGAATCCCGAGTTTGTGTACGACACTCTCGCTTTTGGGTTTGACTCTTTTGGGAGAGTATAAGCATCACAAGGTGTGGAAAAGTGTATGGAAGCCCCTGCTGACCGAAACAGTGTTTGGCTCTATCTTCCTACGATGTAGAAAGAGAAGACTTGTCGAGACATTTGAAGACTTGTCTTATTCGTGATGATCACAAGGCTGCTTAAAACCCTTTATTAATGTTCGGGTTATTCAAACACTAATCCTGATATGGACAAATATTTTGATTAATCACAAGGAGAAAACCAACTGATATCGAGAATCAAGCTCGGAAGAATGGAAGGTGTATAGGGACGGCCCTTGAGGAGACCGGATTTTCTGAGATTTGTTCGTGATTTCGATCGGACCAATTATGGTTACATACGTTCCCCTCCTGACGAGGAGCTCAGGTCGCCGTAGTTCGGGCTTAACCCAATTGAAGAGAGAATAGAATGAATGTGAAAATTCGAGATTTCGAGGACCTTTGAGGATTTTCTGGAAATTGGAGAGTTGAAGAACATGTCCCCTTGGAGTGTCGATGAAAGACACGGATGCGGAGCCCCAATGGGACATCCACGGCAAGTGTTTGCGGAGGAGAAATGAAATATGCTCACATGAAGTGTCGAAGGGAAGGATTGAATTTGCACAATCTTTGATTGAGGATCATTTGAGCCGAGATGGATTTGGCTCCAATTTAAGCAAGCAATGAAGCATTAATCTGATTTAAACCTCGAAGATATTGGAATTAAATTACTATCCGGTAGGGACTGTAGCTGGGTTTCCGGGCTTCGATCGGCAATCGGGTAATTTTGGAAGTCATGACCTCTTAAAGTGAGAGGTCGGCTGGGCCTTTTGCTGACTGAACTTCTAAAGATGAGAGGTTGGCTTGCAGGGATGTGTTTGGGAAATCTATGGCGGGGAAGATTGATTGCCTCTAAGAATGAGAGGTCAAATTTTGACTTTGGCCAAAGGCAAGGGCAATGGTAATGGTAATGGGAATATCCTCTAAAAGCGAGAGGATGGCTTGGGATTGGTCGAGGAAATGGGAATATCCTCTAAAATCGAGAGGATGGCTTGGGATTGATTTAAGGTAATGGTGAGAGAAAGTCCAAGCTATCGAGAACTTTTTGCGAACTTGCAAGAATTCAGGCTCCTTTTTGATCATTGGAGAGCTTCTTGAGAAGTCGGGGACTTTTGCTGAATTGTGAGGATCGACAGTCCTTCCTTTTTTTTGAAGTTCTTGCTTGAACTTTTCTATTTCTTTCTTCTTCTTTTTTTTTGCTTGAACTTTTCTCTTTCTCTTTTTTTTTTTTTTTAAACCTCCTGAGACGTTGAGGATTCTTGCTGAATTGTGAGGATTTAAAATCCTTCTTTTGACAACTTGGAAGGCCTCCTGAGGAGTTGAGGATTATCTTTGTCCTTCCTTCATGGCTTGAGATATTTTGCGCATCACCGACTCTCGAAGCTAACTTCTTGGGTTTGCTTGGACTTCTCTTAGCATGGAGCAAAAATGATAGCTAAACGGGGTTTCAAAACACGCCGATCTTGAAATGAAAGGGTATTGTTTGGTGAGGGTGAGGTAATGGCTTTCCTATGGGTGAAAGGCTTCAACCGCAATCCCTACCGGATGACCTAAACGAGATTAAGTCTTCATTACTTGCTTAAGCTTTAAATGAGAAAAGATCCGTGCCAATTCATCGAGCAGCGAGATGATGAGGACGATGAAAGAGATGTGAGCATATGAGATGCAAGATGGGGAGTTGGCAAGCCCCAATTTGAGAAGGGTATCAATTGATTTTCTCACTCCGATTAATTTAAACATGAGTCATTTCAAAGAATTAGTGATTGAGCAGCACAAGTGATCATTTGGAATAAGACCATTTCAATTGAGCGTAATGTAGGTGTGCTAGTGATGTCTCGAGTCTAGAAAGAAGAGAAACAAAGATTTTTATCATTGAAAGAAAAGACCGGTCCATCTTGGACTTGACAGACTCGATGCCTGAAAGGGACATTCTATAACCTACGAAGACTGATTAACTGCATCAACTTCGGATGGACGAGAAACTCTAGACCGGCTAGCCACCACATTTTCTACACCAGACCTCCGGGATCCTGAATCAGGTAACGACCTTCCGGACACTTGAACTGCTTCCGTCTCGGGAATATAGACCAATGAGCATCGGGAACGAGAGCACACACCCAACTTGCCGTAGCTGTAGAGGCGAAGGGGGTGATTGGTAAGGTGGCGGAGGAGAGAACATTGAGATGGTATGGGAGAGGGAGGAGTACGGAAGAAGATGGACTCATGCAACCTCTTATTAATGGTTTGAGTAAAAGCATTTTTTTTTTAGTCCTAAGAATGGTTGGAAAAGGGGGACACCTTCTTTTTCGCATTCTACACTATTCCTGGACTAGTGGGTTCCATCACTACGCTACAGACCCTCAACCTGTAACCTCGAACAAGGGTTCTGTAGGGCAAGCAGGTCCCACCGACCGAAAAGAAAAACGATCCTAAAGTCTGGCGGGTAATCGAGTCTTAACGCGTATCCAATGTAAATTACGGGCAAAGCTGACGTCAAAAATCAAGATCGTGTCCGGGGGCTCGACGAAAAGTCGGCATGAATTTGACTGATAACTGTCCATAGTTGATCTTGACCCGTCGTCAGATAGGCCGTAATTAGACATGGCATAATCGTTAATCCTTGATGACTCAGTGTCATGCCGAAAGTTGGTGCATAAGTTGTGCAAATCAAAGTCAAAGTCAGGGCGCCAGTCAAGATTTGGTCAAAGTTCATGACAGAAAATCAGCATGACCTCGACTGATTAGGGTCTCCGAAGGATGTTGACTTGGCGTGTCGACTAGGGTTTGACTGGCACGGTGTATACACAGACAGGGCATGACACGGACCAAACCAAAAACCAACCGAGTCTCGGACAAAGTGGGTCACGGACAAGTGCATGGTCGACACAAGACTCCAAGGGATGTTTGGGTAGTCCCGTGCTCGCACTGAGAGCCGTAGTAAGGCCAAACGGGCTGCTACTGGGATTTTCCCGGGTTAAGGACGTAGTGTGCAGTGTAAGGTCAACGTGCGCGTAGTGCGCGGCAGTCTATCTTCCTTTTCTGAGCAAAAACAGAAATTTTCATGTGTCTTAAAAGCATGATGCATGTAAAAGATTTTGAAAATGATGATTTTTTTTCTTTTTCCTCTTTTTTTCTTTTTTTTCTTTTTCTTTTTTTTTTCTTTTTCTTCTTTTTTTTTTCTTTTTTCTTTTCTTTTTTTCTTTTTCTTTTTTTTTCTTTCTTTCTTTTTCTTTTTCTTTTTCTTTTTCTTTTTTTTTATTTTTTTCTCTTTTTTCCTTTTCTTTCCTTCTTTTTCTTTTTCTTTTTCTTTTTCTTTCCTTCTTTTTCTTTTTCTTTTTCTTTTTCTTTTTTTCTTTTTCTTTTCTTTTTCTTTCTTTTTTTCTTTTTTTTACCTTTTCTTTCTTTCTTTTTCTTTTTCTTTTCTTTTTTTTTCTTTTTTTTTTTTTTTTTTTTTACCTTTTCTTTTTTTACCTTTTCTTTCTTTTCTTTTTCTTTTCTTTTTTTTTTTTTTTTCTTTCTTTTCTTTTCTTTTTCTTCTTTTTTTCTTTTCGTTCTTTTTTTCCTTTTTTTTTTTTTTTTTTGCTTTTTTTTTCTTTTTTTTTTTTTTTTTTTTTGCTTTTTTTCTTTTTCCTTTTTGCTTTTTGCTTTTTTGCTTTTTTGCTTTTTTCATTTTGCCTTTTTGATTTTTGATTTTTGATTTTTGATTTTTGATTTTTGATTTTTTGCTTTTTGCTTTTTTGCTTTTTTTTTTTTTTTTTTTTAAACAATGATAATCTGCAGTACGTGGCTTTGTTAGACCATAATTTATCCCAAGCCCCGGGTTAGGAAGCGGTACAGGAAGCTGAATGGTTTTCACCAATATACCAAATACCATTTTTTATTTTTATTTTTTTATTTTTGAAAAGGGGGGATGAAATGGAAGAACAACGCACACACCCCACAGGAAACAAAGCACCAAATGCATTTTACTCACATATAATGTCACCAACAAATGCACACACAAATGAATGAGAATGATGTCGAACACGAACGAAAGTTTGACCCACCTTTTTGAAAAAAAAGTTTCAAATATTCCCCAGCGGAGTCGCCACTGTTTGTACGCTCGCCGAAATTTTTAGAAAAAAATTTAGGAGTCGCCACGCCGTTTTTAAGGGAATATTGAAAACCTTTTGAAAAGAGAAAATGGGTTCGGGGGTCAGATTACGTGTTGGGAAGAACGTTTGGTGTTCACCCAACACGCCTCGTATACGAGTCTTTCTATTATTCAACATCCAATTCATTCATAAGTGTGTGCGATTGTGTGAGACAAAATGTGATAAAATGCATTTTGATGCTTTGTATTATTGATGAAATGAGGGAATTACATCTTGTGAGCCACTTGGTACGGGGGACCACATCCCAATTCCAACGATGCTAACAGATTACAACTAAAAAATGTCCTCTGTAAATGGCCTGTTATGTCGCACTACACAGGACTAGGCATGGCCAGTTGTGTCATGCGACACACAGTGTCATTTCCAGAAGATTTACACCATTTAGCTTATAAGAAATAAAGATGAACAACCGAGATTGACTAACATAGAGTTAAACCACAGAGGAAACCAAATGCACCTGAGTATGCAACAAGGCTGAATGAAAGTCGCAGATCACATGAGGAGAAAAACAACTCTCAGATGAGTGTGGATATGAATGATCCACACCCACCTTGAAATTGAAGCAGCAAACATTATCTATCATTCCATTATCATATCATAGATAAAACATGGAGATAAACCAGTTCATATCCGGAGATTATGACATAACACTTTTAAATCCTTATGCATCAACACAATCAGCATAAATAAAACATAGAGATCACAGAATGAGGAATCAACACTCTATTTGAAGCATCCAAACACCAGCATAACATGAACAGCCAAAATGTATTATTATGAGAATGGATATCACATTTAGAGACCAAACAAAACAAGCTCAACTAAGTCCAAAATCACACAGATCAGTACCATTCAGAATCATGGGCTGAGCTTGGACATTAAAATGTGATCAGCAACCAGAACAACAAAATTGCACAGCCATGGTATAGATTGCACAGCCACGGTATAAAATAGATTGCATGAAAAATCCACACTCAGATGAGTGTGAATATAGATGATTCACACTCATCTTTGTGTTTAAATCACAAACAATCCAATTCAAACCATTGTATATGTAAAACATCAGAATCAGAACATGAACATCACAAATATAACCCACGTCAGAGCAAAATCCAGTCACAGACTTACGAATTACGAATGAAGAACAGGGCAATGGCACGTGATTAATAAACAGCGGAGATGAAGAGTGAGTTTAGGGATTACCCTCGTAGTGTCCACGATCCTTATACCAAGTTAGGTATAAGGAGCTTCAATTCGACTTCGGAAAATAGATTTGGACTCCCAGATTGAAGCAGCTTCAGAGTTTCAAGTGTCTATGGAGAGCGTGTTGAACTGGGCATATGAGAGAGAGAGATTTGGATGTGAGAGAGGATTGTGAGGAAGGGTGATTTAGGTTTGGTCGGAGGTGGAAGGGCCAGGTTGGGCTAGGTTTAGTTTGAGGAGCGATTGGGGATGAATTGGGTGACCGCCGGCGAATGATTTGATGAGGGAGGCGGTGAGAAACGAGTAGAGAGAGAGAGGTGAGAGAGTGCGTCTTTGCGGTTGTTGTTGTTTTGGTTGAGGAGGGAGAGCTCGGTGAAGGAGACCGGAGAAGGAAGGAGGGATGTTGTTAATGGCGGTGAACGGGCTCTAGCTCTGGAACGGCGATTGGAGAAGGATGGAGGCCTTGGGTCACCGGTGAGGAACGATTAAGGGGAGAATAGTGTTGGGATTGGAGCCAAAACCAAGGAGAGTATCAAAACCATGGAGGAGCAGATTTTCGGAGCGGACTGTGGTGATGGGCGACCGCCCATAGAGGAGGTGGGCGACCGCCCATAGAGGCAGTTTGACGGGTTCGGTTCTTCTGCTGTGGCGTGAAAGGAGTTTGGAAAGGAATTAATTTTGGTAACAATTAGTATTCCTAATATTGTAATACTCCTTCCATGTCAAGGACTCCGGGTGAATCAGGTTTTGATTAGGAATAGGTTTTGTATCCCTATAAATATATTGTGACTACCACCATAATATTTGTACCAAAAAGGGGAGAAAGTTAGGATATCAAGGAGAGCCACAAAATAGAATCTAGGAGGGGGCCGGGGGCCTAGGAGAGTCATGGGGGCGATCCTACAACCCGGCCATGTCTGTGTTATTTTGTGCGTTCTTGGGGAGGTGAGATAATGTATATGAGAGATTGCTCATGGAGAGTTACTATGCTAGATCTGTGTGAGTGCATATGTAAAGTTGTAATCCTTCATATATTATTATAGTGATATCCTGGCTTGGTGCCTCCGGATGTAGTTCACGAGTTGGTGAATGAACCGGGTTAACAAATTATCGGTGTTCTTGTTCTTGTTCTTTCATATTATCATGTGTTGATTTATTTTCTCCATGTTGATGATTGCTAGTATGGGCTAGTGGATGTGGTGATCCCCCCCAATTTCACAACAACTGGTATCAGAGCTTTGGTTCGAGATCTAGGAGAGATCCAAGGTGAAGAAAAGAGACAACAGATTTTTCGTGCAGATTCTTCGTGTGGAAGACGTGCAGGGATTTGAGAGCTTCTAGGGTTTATGGTTGAAGCATGACTCGTGCCAAATAGGTCTACGATCGTGCGGAAGATCGGTAAATCTGAAGAGTTCGTTTGTTTCTCGTTGAGATCTGCAGAAATTCGAGGTGGAATTTTGGAGATGCAGAGATCAAGAGATGTTCAAGGGTGTTTTTGGGGCAGTCAAGATGGTTGGAGAAAAATATGAAAGAAAAGGAGTCTAAGTCAGAGGAATTGCTGAGATCAAGGAGGAAATTCGCGGAGGACTTTCTGTTGTGATGGGCGACCGCCCATGTGGTGGTGGGCGACCGCCCAGGTGGACAGAAATTTGGCTCGAGTGGAAATTCATCTTGGGTGACCGCCCATGGGGTGGTGGGCGACCGCCCACGTGACGGGTGGGAATTTTCTACAGCTGATTTGTTTCCTATTTTGATACAATTTCTCATGCAAAGGTGAGTGGTATAAGCCGGTTAGACCACGTGGGAAGAGGAGGACTTCTCGCAAAACGACGGATGAGGGGTAAGGAGGATGTTGTACTCTACCGACAACATCAATTTCGTTCCGGGTGGGAGCAAGAGGCTTGGGGGCCGGCCTGTTGGTGTAAAAAGGAGAGACATCAATAAATGGTGTGTTAGGGTGGAGAGGTGACAATGTGTAGCTGGCCAGCAAGGAGACAGTCACAAGTACCTAACAAGAGAGCGAGAAACGGAACCATGAGGAGACAATGCAAGAAGCAAGGTGTGTCCGAGTTTCATGGGGAGCATTGCAAGGGGAGTGGATCTAGGAGGGAGAAGGCGAAGTTAGTCTTGCAAATAAATCAAGGTAGAAGTTGATTTGGGGAGGCAAGAAGGATCTAACACGGGGAGATTGAAGCGTCGCTTGGTTTCAATTCGCCTTATTACTTGGGCGTGGTGGCTCATGGTGGAGGAGCGTGGTGGCTCACGGTGGAGAGCGTGGAGGCTCAACATGATGGGGAAAATATTTGGTGGATCATTCTCAGGTGGGAGTATGATGGGAGCATGTCACAATGGTGGTTTATGTCTCCAGGTGGGAGATTGTTGGGATTGGAGCCAAAACCAAGGAGAGGATCAAAACCATGGAGGAGCAGATTTTCGGAGCGGACTGTGGTGATGGGCAACCGCCCATAGAGGAGGTGGGCGACCGCCCATAGAGGCAGTTTGACGGGTTCGGTTCTTCTGCTGTGGCGTGAAAGGAGTTTGGAAAGGAATTAATTTTGGTAACAATTAGTATTCCTAATATTGTAATACTCCTTCCATGTCAAGGACTCCGGGTGAATCAGGTTTTGATTAGGAATAGGTTTTGTATCCCTATAAATATATTGTGACTACCACCATAATATTTGTACCAAAAAGGGGAGAAAGTTAGGATATCAAGGAGAGCCACAAAATAGAATCTAGGAGGGGGCCGGGGGCCTAGGAGAGTCATGGGGGCGATCCTACAACCCGGCCATGTCTGTGTTATTTTGTGCGTTCTTGGGGAGGTGAGATAATGTATATGAGAGATTGCTCATGGAGAGTTACTATGCTAGATCTGTGTGAGTGCATATGTAAAGTTGTAATCCTTCATATATTATTATAGTGATATCCTGGCTTGGTGCCTCCGGATGTAGTTCACGAGTTGGTGAATGAACCGGGTTAACAAATTATCGGTGTTCTTGTTCTTGTTCTTTCATATTATCATGTGTTGATTTATTTTCTCCATGTTGATGATTGCTAGTATGGGCTAGTGGATGTGGTGATCCCCCCCAATTTCACAACAAATAGGTTAGGTTTCCGGTGAATGGCGAGGAAGAAGACCGATTGGGGAGGCTCTCTGTAATTTCCGTTTAGAGAGAGAAACTCATGGTGGGTGTTTGCGTATTGAGAGAGGGAGCAAATCTGAGAGTGAGAGTTGTTGTGGTTGTTTTGGGGAAGACACTGGAAGGCGATTTTAGTTGGTGTAGAGAGAAAGGGAGAGAAATGGTGAAGCTGCCATGGATGCCGCTTAGAGAGAGAGAGAGAGAGAGAGAGCGAGCTCTCTCTTTAGCGTCTAGTGAGAGAGAGTGATTTGTGTGAGAGAGAGAAAGAGTGGTGAGCTTTGGCCGGAATTTATTGGTGAGGTCGACGAATTGAGAGAGGTGAAGACGCCATTTGCGTCTAGAGAGAGAGAGCTTGGCAACGTTTTTGTGAGAGAGAGATTGTGCCCTCTGTTGTTTGCTTATGTTGTTGTTGTCTTTATTTGAAACTGAGATGCTCAATTTATAATTGGAAATGGGTTGACGTTTTCATCCGCGCGGACAAAGAAGGTAACGTGTCATTTTCTCCCAAATTTAATTCTGGCAGCTTTGGTGAGTAAAAGTAACTCTCTTTTTGACTTTCCATCTGCAGCAATTAAATGGGATTTTTTACCTTGTCTTTTATTCTTTTACCATGCATGGCCATATATAACAATGACAATAATGCCCTTGGTTAGTTGGGATTGTTAGGGATTCGTTAGATTTTGTTAGATTTCTAAAGAAAAACCTAACGGTTTAAATTGGAGCACTTACAGCGTAGTGTGCGGCAGTCTATCTTCCTTTTTGAGTAAAAAAACAGAAATTTTCAAATGTATCTTAAAGGCATGATGCATGCAAAAGATTTTTTTTCTGAGATGAAAACATGTAAGCACATAAGCACATAAAATTTAAACAGTTAAAAGAATCGTTCCGACAGTCAAAATTTGACTTTTTCGGGACGGTCAAAACGATAACAACGCATAACGGGAAAATACTTACACACATCAAACAAAAGTTTCAAGCGTTGGGACGAAAGTTTGACCCACAAAAGTTTTTTTTTTTTTTTTTTTTTTGAAATGACACCAGTACGTGGCATTGTTATACCATATTTTATCCCCGGCTCCAATAAGGAGGTGTTAACATGAAGGTTAATGGTTTCCCGCCTATATACTTTAGTATCATTTTTTAAAAAAAGCTTATTTATGTCCCCAGCGGAGTCGCCACTGTGATGATGCCCGATTTTTCCCTTTTTTGGGGTGCCCGACAAAGCTTTTATTTTGGAAGTTTGAAAAATCTTTATCGGACTTTGAAAAATCATTTCGGAGTCGCCACACCGTTTTTAGTTTAAGGGCCAAAACTTTGAAAAATACCCAATATTAGAGAAAATGAGTTCGGAGGTCACGTTACGCTTCGGGAAGAACGTTTGTCGTTCACCCGAAATGCCTCGTACGACGAATCTTCCTCACTTGAAACCTTTTGTGTGTGTGTGTGTTTAAAAGGACTTTTCTGAAAAGAACTGAAATTCTAGGGACTGAACTGAAAAACAGTTTGAAAACAGTGATTAAACTGAAAATAACAGAAAACTGAGGGACTGTTTGCAGGTGACAATGTCATTCGCGTGGAGGAGATTGTAGTGCAATCTCATCCGCACGGATGGGGCTGCAGTGTCAATATTTTTACAGTTTCCAGTTTAGTCACTATAATTTCCAGAAAGTTAACTGGATTTACAGGACTTAACTGGAATTGTAACTGAAAAGACAGAAAGTAAAGGGGGTGTTTGGATTTTGGCATCCATGCTTGTCCTCTCTTTCCCTAGACTTTGATTAGTCGTCATAAGTGATGAATCCACTTAATCAAGTCATCCCGGGGGTACGTTAGGACTTTGTAAGCATTTTATTTGCTAGGGGGAAAGGGGAATTTGACATGAAAGTAAATTTGACAAAAGAGTTAGGTCAAGATGTGTCAACTTTAGAGGAAAATCTCTAAGGTGGTCATAAGATGACCATCCTTGAGATCTATACTCAAGTGTATCTCCTACATCTTGTGTGACCTATTTTATAAGTCTAGATGATTTTCATCCAAGGAAAGTGTTCCAAGGTGAGCATCTTAGACTAGGGAGGGGGATTTGCAAGGAAATAAATGATGTGGACCATTTGAAATGATCATCTATGAAGATTGACTCCAAGATGACCATATTTAGGTCAAGAAAGCAAGTAAAGACTAGAAATGTAAAGAGGCATAAAATTAGAAAGTATGAACCATTTGAATTGGTCATCCATGGAGATGAACTCCAAGGTGACCATCTTCTAGGCCAAGTGAGCAAGTACCAAATAATGTAAAAAAAAGGAGTGGGGAATAACATAAAAGTAAAGAAAAATGTGGATTACCTTAGAAGATCATCCATGGAAATGGATTCCATGGAGATCCTCTTGGATCCTTGGGACAAGAGGGGAAGGGGATGAGCAAGTAAGCAAATAAACAAGGCTATATCATTTATATATGAAATGTATGCATGAATGAAGGAGATTTGAGTAAGGGGGTGAGGGTTTACCAATGTTTCTTGGTTTTTTGTTTAGGGTTTGAGAGATTTCAAGGCTTAAGAGTGGTTTGGGATGGATTTGATGTTGGATTTTGGTGTGGATTTTGAATTGTGAAGGTGTGAATGGCTATTTGGGGATGGATTTTGACAACATAACAGTAGGTTTTTAGATTTTTTGGGTTTTTTCTGTCTTGTTAAACTGAGGGGGAAGGACTGTATTTATAGGTTGTCTAGATGACAATCTTATCCGCGTGGACAAGATTGTAGGTGCAATCTTGTCCGCGCGGATGACCCCAGCAGCGTGCCTGATCCTGTACAGAAAGCAGTTTTGGCATTTTGCTCTTGATCAATATTCTCTTTTTATTGGAAATGACAAATTTCCAGCGAGGTTTTTGTCCATTTTTTATTCCTAAGAGGTCCTTCCTCATTCAAATTGTCAAAATAATGTCCAAAATGCCCGTAAATGATCATAAATCATTAATTTGGGCTGACGGAACATTAACGACCCAGATTGGGGTACTTACACCATAGCCGACCAGGTAGAAAAAAGTCTGACTGACCGAGAGGTGATTGTCTGTTTCAACTCCGGACTGCTATCCGGGCAGTCGATATACGAACTCTCGGCGATGGAGACGAAAACAAAATCTGATATGTACAATTGGGCCTATGCTATAGCCATGGCGGAAGAGAAAAGTACGAAAAGTAGGAAAAGATCGGAGAGAGCCGAAACAGTTCCGACTGGTACCAACCAGGCTTCCAATGGAAGCAACTATAAGGGGAAAAATAGGACTCGGGCTACAGAGAAAGCCGAAGTCTTCACCCCACTCTATGCAGCCGGTGAACTTACCAGAGCCTCGACCACTAAGTGATAGGTCAAAACATGTCCGAGATAATTATTATTACTATGCCTTCCACAAGGATCACATACATGACACGAAAATTTGCGCCTTCCTTAAAAGGATGATTCAAAGGTGGGTAGACGAATGGAAACTCGACCGCTATGTTATGCGAAAGATAACAAGCGAGGAAGAGATGACGATGATATAGAGGAAAGGAAGGACCGACCTCCTAGGGAAAAACTCCACGTAATAAGGGAGGAGGCCGTCTCTAGCAAAAAGCTTAAAGATCATATACATGAACTAAGTAAAGTCTACCACATCCCTGTATGGGTCCATAAAGAAGAGAAAGTAATTAGATTCTCTCCCAATGGGTTAGCTGGAAGTCGGGCAACCCGTGAACAACACTTGGTGATCAAAGGCAAAATCGATGGGGACGGTTGGCTTGTTACTTGAAATTGGTGAGTATCCCTTCCGGGCGAAGGCCACATTGACATTCATGGTCGTGGACTTAGCCAGTGACTACCATGCCATCCTAGGCATTCCAAGTAAAGGCAAACTTGGGATGGTTGCCTCTCTTCCTCACCAACAGGTTAAATTTCCAACTCTGATGGGAATTGGATGTGTGAGGGAATCTCCCAAATAATTCTTGGAACATGTAATGAAAATGAGAAAAATGGCTAAAAAGATGAAAATTGACACGCCGGAAGAAAATATGAAAATTTCTAAGTCTGTAAAGACGACCAACACCAGCTCTAGGCTCCATCTGATCTTTGAAGCTGAGGAAGAGGAGCTTATGGTGCTAGACATTCACAAAAGGGATGAAGAAGTAGAACCCACGTCGGATAAGGGAATGACAAAGTGGTTCAATGGCACAGATGGGCCCGGTCCCATCACTCCTAATGATGGCGGTGAGTTACAATCAGACCACCCCGTGCCTACCAGGAGAATTACACCTGATAATACAAAGGCTTTTCTCCTGATAATACAAAGGCTGTAATTCTGCTCGTCCTCGACATAGCTCCTCTACTCGTCGTTGGGCAGAACTCGGGGGCCGACCCGAACATAAGACCAGGAAACTAGGTCATGGACAAACTGGTCGAAATTGAACACCTGGACTTAAATGGTGACGAGGAAAGAAGGTTTAGAGAAATTATCATTGAAACACTACAATTTAGAGAAGAACCAGAAATGGAACCCATTGACCAGTTGAAAGAAATAATACTCAATCCTGACTACCTGGAGCAAATAATAAAAATTGTAGGGCAGCTCTCCCCAAAACAAAGGGAGGAGATCATCACACTACTCCAAGACAACCTAGATATCTTTGCTTGGAGAGTCGAGTACATGAGGGGATAAAAGAAGAGGCGGTCGTCCACAAGCTGGAGGTCGACCCATCTGCTAAGCATATCAAGCAAACAAAAAGGATCTTTGCTAATGGTAAGGAAGACACAATTTAGGAAGAAATATAGAAACTGTTAAGGGCTGGAATAATTAGAAAGGCAACATACCTTGTCTGGCTGACCAATGTCGTGATGGTTAAAAAACAAAATGAGAAGTGGCATATGTGTGTAGATTTCACGGATCTCAACAAGGCATTTTCAAAAGATAGTTACCCTCTGCACAGAATCGGCAAGCTGATATACTATATTGTTGATATAAAACTCTCATATTCCTGAACGCATACTATGGCTATCATCAGATTAAGATGTTCGAGGAAGACATTGTTGGACATAAAACTCTATCCTAGTTTACTTTATATACTCATAATATTTGTTTTTTTCTTAATCTTTGTAAAAAGTCAAACTACAAATATTAAAATGGGATGGAGGGAATATATATCATGCTTGCTTGTGCATTTTTTTAAATATTATGATGGCCATTGATGGGTCATCAAATACATGCAATCATATTTGCTTTATAAGTTTTGTTACGCTCCCGTGACTAAACAAATTTACATCAAACTACAAAAATGCTTAATATAACCAACAGTCCTTAGCATTGGTAATGCAAGTTTTTTTGGGGATTTCATCTCAGTTACCATTTTTTATTATATACATATGCTCTCTCCGACCCGCTATAAATTGTACACTTTTTTTATTGGGCATCCCATTACAAATTGCACACTTCCTAAAATGGCAAAGAATCTTTACTATTCCCTTCACTCATTCTCTCTCCTACATTATTTTAATACTCACAACACCATTATAATTTAATATTCTCTTCACTCATTCTCTCTCCTATTTTACTTTTACACTCACAATATTTATATCATTATTTTTTTCCTTAATCCCCACACAAACAGTAACTGTATGGTTTCTACAGGACGGAGGGATTATATACTTTTAAATACAAATAAATAATTGGCTTGGTCAATGGGACCAGTTAAAGCTCGAACAGAACACCGATTTCATTTTACTTCATATACTCCCTCCGTCCCGGTTCACTTGGCACCAAAGAGGTGGGCACGGTAACTAAGAAAAAGTAAGAGAAATAATTAATTAAAGAAAATGTTGTGAAAAGAAAAGGTAAAGTAGGAGAGAGAATGAGTGGAGATAATAGTGATTTGATTGGTGTTGTGAGTGTAAAAACTTTCCATTTTGGGCAGTGTCAAGTGAGATGGGACGGACCAAAATGAAAATTAGTGTCAAGTGAAGTGGGACGGAGGGAGTATATCTCAAAATCAATATTAGAGTTCTTAAAAAATATACTCACTCCGTCCAACCAACTTTATACAATTTGTCATTTTGGGCGCTACACTCAATTTATTACATTCCAAAATGACAAATATATATATTTTTTTATATTTAATGGGACTCATTTGCCATAATCACAACAACAATCCCCATACTATTCCTCCCCCTCATTCTTTCCCATCTTTTGCTTTTCATACTCACAATATATCTTTCACTCATTCTCTTTCTTTTTATTATATTAGTATTTCTTAATAATGTGTCAAAAAAAAAATTTTTAATTCGGATGCTACGGAGAAAGTATATAATAATTAAATCAAAATGCCAAGTGGGTTTTTGGGGATAGGATTCGATCAATTATCCAATTATTCCCTTGACTTTCTTGCTTATTTTTCACTTTCCAATAAGTTTCTGTATCAATGAAATCTCATCAGTCATACCAAGTGGTGTCTTCTATTCGTTAATGTAGAAACCGAATAGAGAAAACCACAAAAAATGGACGTGAAAGTTCCTTTCGAAAGGATCTTAGAGACCGAACAAAACACGAAAGTCAGGTAGTAGATTTTGTCTCGCCCACAGCGATGTCCGTTTCTTTCAACTACCGTCCACAGCCCCCACCTCCACAGCCACAGCACGTGGTATGACATTCACAGAATAACACACCCACATAATAACACACTTGACCATGTGAATTGCCATGAAACGCTAAATTCGAAGAAGAAGAAGAATGTATAGGGAGCGGGAAAGGGCCGGTTAGGGGAAGGAGACATATTTATCAGATTTAGTTTAGGGGGAGGGGAGGGGACATGGAGGGAGATGGTTGGGGCCAAGGGTGTTTGGTGGAAGTAGGGTGGGGACATGGTCGGTCCTAATTATATTTTAGAGGTTCTGTTGTTCAGAATTTAAAATTATGTTTAAAAATAATTACAAAAAATAAAATATAATTTTACATTAATTTCTTATAAACGAGGTAATAAAATTTGAAAACCTACAAACAATTATCAAGCTTAAGATTGAAATTTGATGCGATAATGAAAAATAGATTTGGGCCTTAACGAGAATTCGAGCCCAACACACCTTAATGGGCCTAGTGCGTGTAAAAATGGGCCAAATATGTATCTGTAGGCCATGAGGAGGGCCCCGGGGTGGAAAGAGGCGTGCGAGATAAGTCGACCCCGCACGGACGGCATGTGGGAGTAAGCAGGTCGAGATTGATACCCTGGAGAAACGAATGTACATCGATAGGACGAGGGCGGGAAGTAGCGTTGCCGACATAGTTAAGGTTGGCCGCACTATGAACGTGATCGCTAGGTTGATGATTGTCTCCTGCGGCTTACGTAAAACGTGATCCCGCGCCATAGCAAAGTTGTCAACTGTAGATTGATTTGACAAGGTGAACAGTGAAATCCCACTAACTTGGAGTTGGTTGGGGACCTTATATGGATGATTGACAAGTGTCCCCCCATGTGAAAGGCACATGGGGGCTTGGAGGTATAAAATAGAGGAATAGTACATTTGCATGGTATGTTCTCTCTCTCTACCCTCTGTTGGTCCCAAAGGTGGCAACAAGGGTGAAAATACAGCTAGAGGGGGGGTGAATAGCTGTTTAAAATTTTTCGCCCTCAATTTAAAACTAAACCTCTATGCTTACAAAACCTCTTGCAGTGTATAAGAAACTGCAAGTAGAGTTGTAAAATGCACAGCGGAATATACTTAGTAAAATGCGGTTTTGAGGAGGCGGTTTTGCAAGGCGGTTTTAGTGCAGTTTTCTGAGCAGTTGTAAAACAGAAAATGTAGTTTGACAATGTTAACTCCAAACACAATTTCGCAATAAAGGATAACTATATAAAGATCAAACAGAGAAAAGGAAGATAATCAGTAAGCACAAGAAATATAAATGCATAAAGTAAGAACACAATATTTGGAGTGGTTCAATCGATAAACGATCTACGTCCACTACCAAGATGGTTAGTCTTGGATTTCTAAGAGAGATTTTATATTGAGTATTTGAGAGATTACAAAGTACAATAAAATCTTTTCTATGAAGAACAAATCCTAGACTATAACCAGTGTATCTCAAATGAGTAAACTATGTGTTTAAACAAGAGAGGTGTGTGTGTGAGAACAAGATCAAGGCTCTTTAAATCTGTGAGATGTAGAGCACAATGATTCTTGAATGTGTTAAGGCTTGATTTACGGGGTGGGAATATTTCTTGAAGTATGAAGATGAAGATTCAAAGGACTAAGAATTTACGGGCGAGCTTCAACTTCTCATGAACACAAAGCAATTTCTCAAGATTCAAGCAATCTTCAAATGGTGAAGATTAGGGGTATTTATACCCAAGCATCGGGAATATAGCCGTTGGACACAATATTGAAAGGACAGTCCTTGATGCAATCCTATTGGTCCACAACAACTACTTTTGTCCTTTGGAACTGTTGATGCGAGTAAAGCCGATCGGACCTCGAGCAATCAAGGTGGTTAGGACATTTGTCACCTTTTCAAGATCCTTGCGGATCTTGTACGAAAAGTAGTCACATGACAAGATATGGTAGTTGACTTTTGATATTGCCGACGTGGATTCCAACGGTCAAGAGGTTCACTTCAAGTAGACAATCATTGGAGCGGTTCTGGATAATGGCGGTTTGACATGAAAGCGGTTCCACCAGAAAAAGGATTTCCAAGTGCGGTTTGCACTTGTTGTTCAGGCGGTTTCAGATGAAGGGAATCACAAGGCAAGAAGGCGGTTCTGCCAAGCGGTTCAAAACAAGGCGGTTCTGAAACCCTTGAACTGCAATCCTTAGGTCCAAAGATTCTTGAGCCAGTCTTCAAGCCTAAATTTAACCTATTCTATAAAATGGACTTAGCTAAAAAATTGAAGTCTAAGCTTCATTACATAGGGTCCTAAAGTCCTTAAAATAAATAGGAGGTCATGGTATCAATCAAATCTAATATAAAATAGGAGGGTTAAAATATGCATACCCAACAATCTCCCCCTATTTGATTGATGCCATTACCTACTACAGCAAAAGCAACCATTGTACTTGGTAAAAACATGTCCACAAGAATTAACATGGTAAGTCATGTCCCAAGTCAATGCACACACTAGCTTAAGCTATAGATTTCTATACTTTTGAAAGAATAAAAACTTACAAATTAAAGAGTATAGAAATGCATTCAGTGCACTTGAAAAGTATGAGTTTAAGTTCAAAGTGCAGTTTAAACTGAATGTTTAAACATCAATTCAAAAGAGTGATTTTTAAGTTGAAAAATATTTGAATGAGGTTTAAGACCTTTAAGCGGTTTCAATGTTCTACAAACAAGCAGTTTGAATGAACAAAGTTTTTGGAACCATGATGCAATTTCCATTAATTCCTAAGATGATTACAAGTACAGGAATGAAAGGAAATTACAAGATTACAAAAACAAAAATGAAGTAAGTTGGACAAAGGAAGATACAAAGAAAGTGCGGTCCAAACTTACAAAAAAATCATAAGGAAAAAGCGGTTTACTGCTGAGGCGGCTTGTTCACTTCATGCTCGGCTCCACTTGGGCCCGGCTCTAGAATGGTCGGGTGCAAACGCTTTCCTTAGTCTTCTTACTTCCTCTGCGGTTACGGTGAGAGTAGCTTCAAGCTTCTTTAAGGCATTCACGAGAATGAGCGAGAGGTAGAATTGGTGGCACCAACCGCTTTGGTGTTTTCCATAAGGTTGTCTACGATGGTATCCGGTGCACGTGGAGGGATGAATAAAGGGAATTGAAGATGGTATGGATCTCCTCACTTGCAGCGGTTTGTTCTTGGATAGCTTCCTTCATTGGATCAAGATCAATGGTAACTCTCGAGAGAGGTTTGAGGTCATGAATTTCGGCTTCAATCTTGGCAATGAATCCGGCCTTCGGGTTGTCCGGGCGGCTGTTAAATTCATCTGAATCTCATTCAGCTTTGCCATTGAGGCATCTCCAACACATTCCAGATTTACCTTGGAGTCCACCTTGAATATATCAATTTGCTCCGAACATCTTCTCTAAGGGAATTCAAGGCGGTTTGGACAATCTGTGCCATTTGCGGTGCAGAGTTTAAGGTGGAAACAAGTTTTGAGGTCGGATCCCCAAGGTCTTTCTCAATGGAATTGCGGACCTTCTCTTGAATTTCACTTAAGGCTTTGACCAATCCTTCTTCAACCGCGGTTTTGATAAGAGACGCGGTTTGATCATCGAGAGCGATTGAGGAGGATGGAAGGTTTCTTTGTAGATCTCTCCCCTTAATGGCATCAAGCAATGTTGATTTAAGGGTTGCCATCTCCAGGGATTGAGACTCTACCTTGGCATGAAGAACAAGGTTTGACTCAGAGAGATTTGAGAGAGAGGTTTGGAGGGAAGCATTGGAAGCGGTTAGGATGTCATTGGAAGCGGTCAGCTTAATGACATGACCTTGGTTTATTAGGAGTTGGCTTTGGATGAGAGAAAGGGTTTGAAGGATTTGGGAATAGTCAGAAGGAGGTGCGGTTGAGGTAGAAGCGGTTGGAAATATAGGAGGTGGTTGTGTTTGGGTAGTTTCAGGAGCGGTTTTGGTTTGAGTATTTGTTTGAGGAGGAGACTTTTGGTGGTTTGGTGATTTTTGTGGAGGAGGGGATTTTGAAGGAGAGTTGGATTTAGAGCGGTTAGGTGTAGGGGAGCGGTTTTGTTAGGGGAATTGTCGGGGTTGGATCATCTCTAGCCGACTTAGAGGTAGCATGTCCGGCGAAGGTTTGGACTGCCATTGTTGGTAGGCAGAGTGAGTAGGGGTTTGGTTGGAATGTTGGGAGTTCATGGAATGGGAATGTTGGGGTGAGTCATATTGGGATTGAGAAGATAGGGGTGAGAGTGATTTTCTGGGGGAAGGTGAAGGAGAGTCTTGAGGAGGTGATTGGGGGAATTTTGAGGGGATGGAAGAGGGAATTGTTAGGAGGTGAGGGAGAGGGTGAGGGTTGGACAGAGGCTTGGTTTTCTTGAAGGGTTTCTTCTTAGCAGCCATTTTCTTCCTCTTGGGTTTCTCCCCCTGAGATTGTGCGGTTTTGTTGGGGGAAGGGGTTATGGATTTGGCTTTGGATGGAGATTTGGATTGAGAGTTGGCAGGGGATTGGGGTGGTGATTGATTTGGAGATTGGATAGGAGAGGTTTGAGGAGATGGAGGCGGTTGAGTTTTACGGAGGCGGTTCTTGGGGTGAGGCGGTTCCGGCTTGATGGTTGATTTTCCCTTGGCACGATACTTCTCGGCTTGCTCCTTGGCCAATCTAGCAATCTTATCTTGGAGAACCTTCATCTGTTCTTCCCACAGTCAACCCGGCCATCTCATCCCTAGCCCTTTTGGCTCTAGCCACCAAGTTGGGAATACTTGGGTCTTCCTCTTCTTCATCCTCTTCATCCACCAAGTTCATGGTTTGTTTGTCTTTCCTTCTTCTTCCTTTTGCTAGTACCGGCTCCATCATCGGTTGTAGGCGGTTTGGTTGGAGGAGCGGTCTTGGCCTTTTAAGGCGGTTCGGCTCTTGCTTGGGGCTTCTGGGCCGCTTGGGTGCTTTGGTTTGAGGAGCGGTTGAAGGATCTCTAAGCTCATATGGTTCCTTGAAGGGATATGTATCTGCATCATACAACGACTTGTACAAAGCATCACCATTGGCATACTGAAAGTATGGCATGCTAGCAATCCAAGGGAATCATCGGCGATCCACCATAAGATCTGGATTCTTGGTGACCATTTCATCCAAGTGCTCATAGTCCATCAACAGAGCGGTTAGGATCTGCGAGAATGGTCTCCACCTCGATCTTCACCTTTGATTTTGGAGTGATAGGTCTCTATGCTATCCTTAATCTCAAAATAAAGGATCCTTGGCAGTGCGGCTTGATCTCCATAAAGATAGCGGCTGTACATCCATTGTTGGGATGTGAAATTGTTGTGGTTCCAGTCTTTCCACAAATAGATCTCCCCACTAGATGACCTATGAAGTTCATCAGTTCACCAAAGTTCTTTCTTGGGATCTTCTTGTACTTCTTGGATAAGGTATCCACTTTGGCGGTTTGGAAAGCAGCATTGTCTTGAATAACCTGATCAACCTCTAAGGGAGCTCCACCAACAGTAAATCTGAAGAGTCTTCTTATGTCAATGTAGTCTATGGAGAGCTTCATCCCTTCAACTACAGCGGTCAAGCAGGAAAATCTACGGCCTTGATCAAGAACTCTGGAATCCTTCTTAGCGGTTGCAAAGAATTGATCCACAAAAGATGGTACTATAAAGTTCTGCTTCTTGGTGAAGAGCGGTAGGATGCCTGAGACTCTGAGCTTCCTCAGCAACTCCCTTCCTAGAGCATCTGTTTTGAGCTCTTCCTCATTCACTTCCCACCCAGGTAGGAAAGTAGTAGGATCCTATAAAATAAAATTTCAAGTGTTAGATCCATTTGTGTATTCATAGTTCACATGTGGTTTGAGCACCAAGCGGTTGAGCAATGGTGCGGTTTAAGAATTTCAAACCCCAAGTGAAACCATGAATACTCAACAAATAATGAGGATTTGAGAGCAAAATTACTTAAGTACGTGGCATTGTAATCCAAACTTATCCCACTCGCAAGCGGTGATTAGAGAGGAATTTCTTGGTTTCCAGCCTATATACTTAGTAAAAATCTCAAAATCAAAGAAGGAAGGAATTTGACCAGCATGCGGTTTCAAAGTATTTGAAAAAGCGGTTTTAGAACATGCGGTTAAGGTTAAAAATGAGGAGCGGTTTGAAACAAAATTCCTAAGCGGTTGCAATTAAGCGGTTTCAAACCAAAATGAAATCAAAAATCTGAAAAAGTTGAAAATTTTTCTAAGTGTTGGAAAACACTTTCTCAGAATCAAGGCAACCAAAACATGTGATTTTTCAAGAACAGTTCATGGGTTTTGTGAAGAACACCAAGAACATTCAAGAACACCAAGAACAGAGATACATGAAACTTAACCAAAATGAGCAAATAATATATCAAAATGATCACATTGGGAAGGGGATTAACAATATATCAATAAAATTTCAACCTTTACCCAGAATCATTTATAAACACCAAGAACAAGAAAGTGGGTTTTCGAAGTGTATAAACTGAAAATCATAAAATCAGTACTCAAATCATGCATTGATCATGAAATAAACTTCAGAATGTAAATCTAGGCATGATTACGAGCAAAACCCAACAAATTTTATCAAAAATGGTCAAGAAATCAGTTCAAAATCATCAGAAATCTAAGCAGGGCATACGAACAGTTTATTGGTTCATCCATGGCAGATTTTGAAGAAATTAAAGGTTAGGGTTAGAGATTTGTTACCATGTCCAAGATAGGTTTCTTTGCCCTAGCAGTGGTAGATGCTCTTTGCCTTTTTGAAGTTGAAGGTTTTGAAGTTGTTGCCATTGATGATTTAAATAAGAAAAATGAAGGTTTTTGTAAAGGGTTTTAGAGAGAGAGAGAGTTTGGTAGAGAGAGTACAGTGTGCAGAGAGTTGGCGAAGAAAGGAAGAATTTCACCAACTTAGGTTTATATAGGGTGAAGGGGTGGAGCGGTTGGCAGAAGGAATGATTGAAATTAACCCAACTGTTACACCCTTTCACCTCCTGCACATCTCTCTATGACGGCTGACATGAAGGCTTTAAATGCTCATGTCCCCTTAGCATTAAATGCTCTAAAATTTTGAATTTTTGAGGGAAAACATTTGCAAAAATACCCTTTTGTCAAAAATAAGGACTAAAAAATAAATAAAGGAATTTGAACAATTTTTTTTTTTTTTTAATTAAGATAAATAAAGAAAATAGACAGATTTTACTTCTTGTTGAAACGCGGTTTTGATCCAAGCGGTCAGACTGCATCAAGCGGTTTGGAAGTAGTGGTTGGATGCAGGCGGTTGGATGTATCTTGCGGTTTGCATGCGGTGCGGTTCAACGAAGCGGTTTGATTCCCAAAGGAATTTCAACCTAGACTCAACAAACAAGTTAGTTAATAAAAAGTATGGAATTTTATTTAAGTTCAAGCATACCCATTTCTCCTGCGAGAAAAGAAAATCTCTTGGAGTCAAGAGCCTTTGTGAGGATATCGGCAATGCGGTTGTCTGTCCCCACGTACTCTAAATGGATATTCCTCTTCTCCACATGGTCTTTGAGGAAATGATACTTGATATCAATATGCTTGGTCTTGGAATGCATGACAGGTTGTTGGAGATCGAAATAGTTGAAGTGTTGTCACACATGATGGGGCAATTCCCTTCATGGATTCCATAGTCTACCAACTGCCGCTTCATCCAAAGGATTTGACAAAGAACAACTACCAAAGAAGAATATACTCGGCCTCCGTGGTTGACACCGAAACCGAAGCTTGCTTCTTGCCGGCCCAAGCAACTAGTCTATTCCCGAGGAAATGACAAGTACCACTAGTGCTTTTCCTCGTCAATAGTACAAGCCGCATAATCTGCATCTGAATAACCTACAAGATCGAAGTTCGAATCTTTGGAATACCAAAGTCCAAGGTTAGTGGTTCCGGATAAATAGCGGATTATACGCTTGATTGCAATAAGATGTGCTTCTCTAGGATCTCGCTTGATAGCGAGCACATACACGTACACTAAACATGATATCGGGCCTACTAGCGCTAAGTAAAGTAATGAGCCGATCATACCTCGATATAAAGTCTCGATCAACTTTCTTACCTTTGAGATCCTTATCTAGCTTATTGCCGGTGGCCATAGGAGTATCATATGCTTTAGCATTTTCTAATCCAAACTTCTTTATTAACTCCTTGGTTTACTTAGCTTGGCTGAGAAAAATACCTTCTTCGCATTGCTTGATTTGAAGCCCGAGGAAGAATGTTAATTCTCCCATCATGCTCATCTCAAACTTGCTTTTCATTAGCTTTTCGAAACGCTTGCAAAGTAACTCATTTGTAGAACCAAAAATAATATCATCAGCATAAATTTGAACAAGTAAAGTATGCTCATTATATTTGGCAATAAAAAGAGTTGTATCGATTTTACCACGTTTAAATCCCTTTTCTAGTAAAAATTTAGAGAGAGTCTCATACCATGCCCTTGGAGCTTGCTTAAGTCCATACAAAGCTCGGAGTTTGTAGACATGATTGGGAAATTCAGAGTCTTCAAATCCAGGAGGTTGAGCAACATACACGGTCTCTTGCAGTTCGCCGTTGAGGAATGCACTCTTTACGTCCATTTGATATAACTTGAAATGCTTGAAAGAGGCGTAGGCTAAGAAGATTCTGATAGCTTCCAATCTTGCAACTGGAGCAAAGGTTTCGTCATAATCAATTCCTTCTTCTTGCCTATATCCTTGTGCAACCAACCTTGCTTTATTCCTAGTGATGCTTCCATTCTCGTCCATCTTATTTCTAAATACCCACTTAGTTCCTATCACTCCTTGATCCTGAGGTCTAGGCACCAAAGTCCAGACCTTGCATCTTTCAAACCGGTTGAGTTCTTCTTGCATAGCAACGACCCAACCGGAATCTTGGAGTGCTTCATCAATCTTCTTGGGTTCAACTTGAGACAAAAGTGAAGTATGCTCATCATAATTCGATCTCCTTGTTTGAACAGGAAAACAGATCACCAATCACATTTGTGAGGGGGTGACTGCGACTTCACGAACCTCCGGGGTAAGTCCGGTTGGACCGAGGTTTGTCAAGATCTTCAATTGGAACGTCGTTAGATCCTTCAAAGAAGTCATGGAATGTAAGTTGACGAAGAGGTTCTATAAGCCGGATAGGGAATTTTCAACTTCTTCTTCTCTTGGAGTTGCATCCGGAGTAGGAACTTGTGCGGTTTCAAAAGTGCGGTTTGGGGAATTTCGGTTGAGGGTGCTGGATTTTGCGGTTGAGGTTCAAAGTGCGGTTTGAGATGGTTCACCCGGTTCATTATGCTCAACAAAATCATCAAGAACATTTGGAGCCAAATGTGGCTCAAGGAGAGAATGCTCATCAAAAGTAACATGGACAGACTCAACTATTTTTAAACTAGTTTTATTGAAAACACGAAAAGCTTTAGAATGTTTAGCATACCCAACAAAAATACCTTCGTCGGCCTTGGCTCTGAATTTACCTCTATTTTCTCTTCCGTTGTAGAGGACAAAGCATTTGCAGCCAAAGATCTTGAAGAATGAAATGTTGGCGGTTCTTCCTCGCCAAAGCTCATAGGGAGTCTTATTATAGGTTTTGTTGATGAGGAGCGGTTCTGAGTGAAGCATGCGGTATTGATTGCTTTAGCCCAGAAATACCGAGGTAGCTTCGCTTCGTATATCATTGTCTTTCCAAATTTCAATCAATGTCCTATTCTTCCTTTCCACAACCCCATTTTGTTGTGGAACACCAAATGTGGAAAAATTGTGATCAATCCCATGGTCATCACAATCTTGAGCAACACCGTTGTTCTTAAATTGTTCCATTATACGATCGAACACTAACGATGTCGTCTTCTTTTTGAGTTTGGAGCCGTCTAAAAGTGCGGTGAGAATCTCATAACAATCATCTTTGGAAATCATCATCTCAACCCACGTGTATATCTTGAGTAATCATCCACCACCACTAAGGTATATCTATTTCCTCCAATGCCGGCGGTGGTTACGGAGTCCAAACAAATCAATGTGAAGCGATTGTAAGCATCTTGAAGTTGATGGAGCGGTCTTGTTGGTGAAAGACGACGCGGATCGCGTACAGCCGGCATGCACCGCATTTCTCTCGGATGGTGGTCAGCCACTTTAGGTAAACCACGAACGAGGTTTTCCCTACCAATCTTTGCAAGATACTTGAAGTTCAAGTGGCTCAACCTCTTGTGCCATAGCCAACTATTTTCGCTCACATTCTTAGCTACAAAACAGAGATTAGTAATACTACATGTAGAATTTAGATCAATAATGTAAATATTACTCTTACGAATCCCTGTGAGTAGGGTGACGCCGGAAATGCTATCTTTGATAAAGCAGTTTGATGACGTGAAGTTGCAAAGCATTCATTTGTCGCAAAATTGAGAAATTGAAAGGAGGTTGTGCTTGAGTCCATCGACAAGAGAAACCTTCTCAATAGTTAGGTTTCCTCTCCTTATAACACCATATCCTATGGTCTTGCCTTTGTTGTTGTCACCAAAGGTTACAGACGGACCACTTGCTTCAACGACATCTTCAAGTAATGATCTATCTCCAAATATATGTCTTGAGCGGCCACTGTCAAGATACCATTCATTATCCTTGGAGTGACCAGCCATGAAGCAGAGAACCTGAAATGTAAACATTAAGAACGAGGTCCCCCTTTATTCCTTGGGTCTGAAGTTAGCAACCCTTTACGACCCACACCTGCTTGACGTAAGGAGGTTTACTCTTCTGGCATTGGATGTGAACCGCAAAAGGCATTCTGCAGCCTTGTGACCTAAACCATCACACACGTAACATTTATAATAGCTACAAGCTTCATGAGGTTTTACTAACTCCTTACTCTTCTTAGGAGTTCCATGCGGTTGGGGACAAGGAAGCGGTTTGGGAGGTGCGGTTTCGGCTAACATTCCAAACGATATAAAGGGAACGAGGCTTTGGTTTGACCACGTATTTCCTTGGAACGCTATTCTTGCTTTTGAAGGCGGGAGGAGCGGTCGAGGAAGAAGCGCGGTCGACCCGAAATTAGCAGAACCGCCTTTTCCACCGAAGCGGTTGGAGCAGGGATTCTACCAATTCCATAAGCCATTTCCTCTTCAGTGCTTCCACAGTAATTCTTAGGTTTTAACACGAATTCTTCCCATATTGCTTTCCTTTAGGGTAGACATAATTTACTTGTCTTGCTTTACCCTTTCCCTCAGCATGCTTCTCCTTGGGAATTTCTTTAGTCGATTCGAAATTCCTCATCCTTTTCACTCGAGGATGCACACTTCTCCTCTTCCTCAGATCCAAACCCTAGACCATCCTTAGTTCCAGGAGGAACTTGGAAGTCCAAGATTTTATCCTTGGTGGATTGAGACTTGAGCCACGAATCAATAATCTTTTGGCGATCGTCGATTTGGGTTACCAAGTCATCATTCTGAGTTGAAGTGCGGCAACCTTAGTTTCAAGGATGCGGTTTTGATCAGCAAGAGGAGTCATCTGTTTGATTTGGTCCTTAAGATTAGAAATTTCAGACCTCATCACAGTTTTCTCCGTCTTGTACAGATTAAGTTCATCATGAGCTAAGCTTAAGGCTTTCTTAAGATTTGAGAATTGATGGATCACCATTTCAACTTCCTTGAACATCTTTTCATGTTCCATGGGAGAAACCTCTTCCACCACCTTTTTCAAAATTTTCTTTGGAATAGCTTTTGAAGGTGGAGCATTTTTAGATGAGAAAATGGGACGTGAATACGAACAATTTCCTATCTTAACGCTAGGAGTAAGTTTAATATCATCATCCAATTTATAATTTGGAAGTTTTGCAAAAACCTCCTTTTCCTCCATATCATGCAACTCAAATGATTCAGAATCGAGTCATCGAAGCGTCTGCAACTAAGCAGAGGTTAACCTCTTCGGTTTCACCGTCACTTCCATCCTCAGAATCTGTTTCAATCCAAGTTGCTAATTCCTTGGAATTCTCTTCCTCCTCAGCAACCATTCCCTTACGATGAGAAAATTTCGAAGGAAAAGTTTTCTTTTTCATATATTCATATTTAGGTTGTGGACACTCAGATGCAAAGTGGCCAGGTTTCCTACAGTTGTAGCATACCAAGTCACTCTTCTTCTTTGTATCTGCTGACCCTAGAAAATGTTGCGGGAGGTTTGCCTTTTGAAAATGATTTTGTGAAAGGTTTTGAGGATTTTCTAAATTTTTGGAATCTTTTTCACAAACATGGCAAAATCATCATCATCCATCTCGATGAGTGATGAGGTTGATATGGAAGGATCGGTGGTTTGATTGGATGTGGATGGTTTCTCTTCATGTTCCACTACGACATAGAAAGCGATTTGGTTTTCCCTTCTATCTCTTCAATATGATTTAATTTAAGTTCATAGACTCTAAGATTGGCATACAAGTTACTTAATGACCAAGTACCCAATACTTTGGAGTCTTCTAGAGAGGTAGCCTTATTTACCCATCTAGAACCTAAAGCAGATAGGAAAGTCATATTGATTTCCTTATCGGTTAAAGTTTTACCAAGAGATCTACAAGCATTAACTACCTCAACATAGCGATCGTAGGTTTGACGCAAGGTTTCGTTGGGTTTTCTGTTGAAGTTGTTGTAGGATCTTTCAACAGTGTATAATTTGTTTTCCTTGCACTCTTCGTCACCTTCGAGGTAGCTCTCTATGGCATCCCACATCTCGCTTTGCGGTTTTGAGGTACATTACTTTACGTAGAGTTGATACGGGGAGGGTTCGAAATGATGAACCTCGCCTTCTTTGTCCAAGGCAACTATTCTCTTCTCTTCATCCGACCACTCATCTTTTGGCTTTTTGACCTCTGGAGTTTCAGCATTGGTGGTTGCATCAGTGTTAGCCTTCATTGGAATTAGAGGGCCATTGATCACGCACTCCACCAGCATCTCATCTATGGTCTCCAAATGAATAAGCATTCGGCACTTCCAGATGTCAAAGTGGTCTTCGTCCAACATTGGAATGTGTGAATAGTTAACAGTAGTCATTGTCTTTGAGGTTGCCATATCGAATCGGCACACAAGCTGTTAAGCTTGAAAAACAGTGGTTTTAAAATGTGTTAGCTCTGATACCACTTGTTGGTCCCAAAGGTGGCAACAAGGGTGAAAATACAGCTAGAGGGGGGGGGTGAATAGCTGTTTAAATTTTTTCACCCTCAATTTAAAACTAAACCTCTACGCTTACAAAACCTCTTGCAGTGTATAAGAAACTGCAAGGAGAGTTTGTAAAATGCACAGCGGAATATACTTAGTAAAATGCGGTTTTGAGGAGGCGGTTTTGCAAGGCGGTTTTAGTGCAGTTTTACGGCGGTTGTAAAACAGAAAATGTAGTTAGACAATGTTAACTCCAAACAAAATTTCACAATAAAGGATAACAATATAAAGATCAAACAGAGAAAAGGAAGATAATCAGTAAGCACAAGAAATATAAATGCAGAAAGTAAGAACACAATATTTGGAGTGGTTCAATCGATAAACGATCTACGTCCACTACCAAGATGGTTAGTCTTGGATTTCTAAGAGAGATTTTATATTGAGTATTTGAGAGATTTACAAAGTACAATAAAATCTTTTCTATGAAGAACAAATCCTAGGCTATAACCAGTGTATCTCAAATGAATAAACTATGTGTTTAAACAAGAGAGGTGTGTGTGTGAGAACAAGATCAAGGCTCTTTAAATCAGTGAGATGTAGAGCACAATGATTCTTGAATGTGTTAAGGCTTGATTTCTAGGCTGGGGAATATTTCTTGAAGTATGAATATGAAGATTCAAAGGACTAAGAATTTCTGGGCAGAGCTTCAACTTCTCATGAACACAGCAATTTTCTCAAGATTCAAGCAATCTTCAAATGGTGAAGATTAGGGGTATTTATACACAAGCATCAGGAATATAGCCGTTGGACACAGCTGTTGAAAGGACAGTCCTTGATGCAATCCCATTGGTCCACAGCAACTACTTTTGTCCTTTGGAACTGTTGATGCAGGTAAAGCTGATCAGACCTCAGCTGCAATCATGGTGGTTAGGACATCTGTCACCTTTTCAAGATCCTTGCAGATCTTGTCTGAAAAGTAGTCACATGACAAGATAAGGTAGTTGACTTTTGATATTGCTGACGTGGATTCCAACGGTCAAAAGAGGTTCACTTCAAGCAGCCAATCATTGGAGCGGTTCTGGATAATGGCGGTTTGACATGAAAGCGGTTCCACCAGAAAAAGGATTTCCAAGTGCGGTTTGCACTTGTTGTTCAGGCGGTTTCAGATGAAGGGAATCACAAGGCAAAAAGGCGGTTCTGCCAAGCGGTTCAAACATGGCGGTTCTGAAACTCTTAAACTGCAATCCTTAGATCCAAAGATTCTTGAGCCAGTCTTCAAGCCTGAATTTAACCTATTCTATAAAATGGACTTAGCTAAAAAATTGAAGTCTAAGCTTCATTACATAGGGTCCTAAAGTCCTTAAAATAAATAGGAGGTCATGGTATCAATCAAATCTAATACAAAATAGGAGGGTTAAAATATGCATACCCAACAGCTTCTATGCCACGTTCGGTGACCATGTATCCCAAGACCTTTCCTTTGACCACCCCAAACGAGCATTTTGCTGGGTTAAGCCTCATCTTGTGTTGTCTCAATCGATTGAAGAATTTTCTGAGATTTCAAAAGTGCTGATTGTTTTGGTGAAAAAACAATGGATCAATTTAAAGATAAAAAATGTGAAATTAGGAGGGCACGATTGAGTAAAATCGGTGTAACTATGAAAAGAAGATGACACGATCATGTAACGAGGAAAGCCCTTGAGACAACTATCTCGCCGTCATAAAACCTCGGAAAGTGTTTATGAGCACCTTCATTCCAAATGATAGTATTGATACTTAGTGAGTTACAAATGGTGGAGCTATGGCGGATTACAAGAATGTATGTGTGAACAGTGTGTGTGTAGTGTTCCGGCCATGAACACTTTAAATAAAAACAAGATAACTGAAGATAACAAGACCTAACAAACTATCCTAAAATCTCGGCATGATCATCTTGATCCTTGACTTGGTCTTCTAACCATTGAAGTGAGTCCATGAAAAGATATTCCCACATTCTATTTTCCTGTATTAGAGATACAATAAAAATAATTAAATAATGATTTAATTATCTAAGTAATTTTTACCTTGACTGCTGGTTCGAAGATGATGACATGCTGAATACTTTTCAAGACGTCGCAATCCTGAATTTTTACCCAAAACAATTGTCCCTAAAAATTGTCTTTTAAATGAATTTAAACAGACGGTTTTTCCACAACCTTCCAGAAGTTTGGCGGTTAATTAACTTGATTGGACATGGTAGTTGTAGAGTTTTAATCTTCTTAATTAGCGTAATTTACGAGGATCTAGGATTTTTAACTGAGGCTTTTTCGCTTTCTTCATCACATTTTCTCTACACTTTCTCCATCTTCTACCCTGCTCCATGGCGGTGAAAGCATCCCAAGGTAAATTTCTTCCCTTTTTCTCTTTTTAAAACATGGTCAAGTCTAAGTCAAGAAAAAACAAGGCGCCAAGAAATCCATTGAGCTTGAGAAAGGGACATGGATTTTTCTTGTGAAGGCCTGTTAGTCAAACCTGACGAGGAGGTTGGCATCTTTAACATGAGCAAATCGAATCCGTCAAGTATCGTAAATGCTTTCCAGATTCTGCTATCTTTAGGCCTTTTGATGTCATTATCAAGGCCAATTTCGTGTCTCCTCATTAGATTTGCTTTTACGAATACCCTTTTTCCCTAGGTTTCTCTTATCCTTTTCCCCTGTTGGTAACTGAGTTCTTCAGAAAAATGAATTTAGCTTTTGTCCAAATAATGCCTATGATCTGGAGGAGCTTTTCTTGCGTTCTAAGGATAAACCGAGAGTTTGGGTTAAACATAGGGTTGAGAGAAGTAGCTTTTGTGTATGAGCTTCAAACCTTTGGTTCGACAAGGTATATTTTTAAAACTAGGTCTGGGATGAAACCGTTGTTTTCAAAAGTGACGGTAAATGATAGGGATTGGAAATTAAGATACTTCTTTGTTGAGAAGGATTCTTTAGAGGAAGGAGATTCTTTGGCAACGAGGTGGAATAGGGAAGGTATCCTCTTTTAAATTTCTGTTTTTCCTTTTTCCCGCACTTAGTTGAATTTGTAATTTCTTTTTTGCCTTTGTAGCCATTGACTGGGCAAAGCTATTTCCTCCTTCTGCTGAAATTGAGGATAAAGTGAGAAGTTGCTGGAATTTTCAGAAGAAGAAAGATCATTCAGGTCATTCGAAGAAAGGGCCATTTCAAAAGATCTCGAGATACCGCCATCCACAGAAATGTCTATGGTAAGAATCTCTTTGATCATTCAAAAACTCTTTTTGCGTTTTGTCTGTCTCTAGTTTATATTTCATACTTCTCTGTTTTCAACAGTATCCAAGTCCACAGCTGCATTCTCTTTGAAGGATCTGCAAGATTTTGTAGGACAGACCCATGCTAACCAACGATTGGTGATGCCCAAGAAGGAGATGGAGGCACCATCTGTTGGAGCGAGAGTGAAGAAGAGAAAGAGCAGTTCCAAGGAGATAATAAATGTTGAAGAAATGGGTCTGGCGGACATTAAGGAAGCACTTACTAGGGTGTCAGTGGTAAGTTTCTGATTTTCGAAAATAAAGTTTATAGGAATTTTGAATAGATTCCCTAGATTGACCATTAAATTTGTTTTTGCAGGGTGTTGATGCAGCAGAGATGAAAATGAACAGCCTTGAAGAAAGAAATAGGAAGCTGGTCCTAAATGCATTACAAGCGAGGAAGCAAAAAGATGTTTTGACCAAGAGGGTAGAGGACTTACAGAATAAAGTTGAAAGTTTGATGAAGGGGATGTCCTCAATTCAAGACACCCAATTGCAGGAGATCGAGGAGGTGAAGAAGAACATGATCGCTTCAGCCGCCAAGAGCATGATAGAGATCAAAATCCAAATGATGGAAGATTTCCAAGAAGGAAAGCATACGGGATGGGATGTCGAACATCAACGCTTACTCTTGAAGACACTGAATGGTAAAGGAGATGAAGCAGGAGAAGTGTCATCTGGTGTGAAGGATGATGACATCCTAGAAGAAGGTGTGACAACATCTGCGGCAGTAGCCACCCCAAGAAGGTAAAAATGGTTCTTTTGTTTTGAAAAACTTTGGTTTGATGACGGGCTGCGTCACGAAGACAATGTTTTAAAATTTTTTGGGTTTGTAATCGGTCCATAAGTGCCAAAGACAATTTGCTTTTTTCAAGTATTGGGTTGGTTCAACACTTTTTAGGCTTCTAGGGTAAAAAAATCTTGTTCTTTGCTTTGCTTGGGTTTGAAAAACTTTTGTTGGTAGGGATAACATCTTTTGAAAATGAAAATAGAAGGTTGAAATGCTAACCTATTCGGAGACGTTGTCAACTTGTGAATGGATGTATAAATCCTTGCAATTACATTGATTGACATGTAAATGTCAATAACCTTTTGTTCTTAGGTGGCATGAATATGCCACAACCAAATTGATAAATTCTTAGGGTCAAAACACGTTGACTGAGTGGAGATGGGTAATTCGTATATATTAAACATACGGGCCCATCATACACCTCAATCAAGGTTGACATCGTGCGCTCCAGGCGAGTTGTTTAAACCTTATTGAGATGAAAGAAAGTAATTTCTTTAAACCTTTGAAGGGATTAAGTACCTTTAACGGAGGTGAGATGGCCAGTCTCAAGCGGTTGTCTTCATGAGAATTTGTTTGAATCGACGACCTCTGATTAAGATGTTAGCTTCCTGGAATGATGTTAACATCTTCAATGTTGCATGGTTTATTCCTTTTACGTGTTCGACTCTTATCTCGGATCTTGAGACAAACGGGAAAACCAGAAAACAAACAGTAAACCGAAGCATTATCTCGCGCGAGACAGAGAGTTGTCTCGTGCGAGACTAGCCTGAACTGAGTAAAAAATGATTTTTATTTGAAAACCCCTCTTTATTAACGCATGTTTAAGCCACTTTAAATTTATCAGTCCCCAGCGGAGTCGCCAAACTGTAGCGATGTGCGGGAAAGACTCGGTTTTCCCGTACTTTGTTTGTTTTGTTTTGAGAGTCGCCACCTATATTATTTGATTGGAAACATAGAAAAACCATTTTTGAAAAGATTTTTGGGTTCGGGGCTTAGGTTATGGAATGAGAAGGTCAAGAAGCACCATTCCACCCAATCCGGAGATCGGACTTGCTAGAAGGGGGTTTTCAAAGAAAAAGACGTTTTAATAAACAAGTAAAAGAATCCATTTAACTAGGTTAAACGGAATATAGGATCGATTGCTTCGAGACCGTCCCCATGATTTGGGGAGGTTCTAGGCCGATCCTAAATTTGATGTACTATACCACTCTAACAATCAATTAGAAATGGAAGGAAGATTACCTTTTTGTGGAGAGACTTTGGAAAGAGTTTCGACTCAAGCTTATAGTCGAATCTTGATACGGACAGAGCTTTGCCTCAGTCCTTGATTCTTTCTTCGATGTGTGTTGATCAACAAGGTTGATAAACAAACTTTAGGTGATTTAGGGGGTGATTTACAGGAATCTTTTAGGGAGAGAAACCAGTAAAATGTTAGGGGTCGACCGGAGTGTCAGGGATCCAAAATACTGAAAGTCTTCAAGTGTTTATAGGGTGTTGGAGAGGTTAAGGTGGAGAGGGAAACTACCCTGGGAATGTTCCAGAACTAAAATGCTATTGGAGGACTGGATTGATAAGATTTTATCAAGAAAGAGGTTGAAATCGACGAGGAAACTGGCTTCTGCATGCCTGCAGGAGCTTAGTATCGTGCGGGAAACGACTGTTCCGCGTGGGACAAGGTTGCCAGTGGACAATTCTGTCCTTCCCTCGTTATCTCGTATGCAGTTTAGTCCAAACTAACGGTCGTTAGTCAAAACTTAACGAAACATGATGAAATGGTGGATTTCTACTCTTGACTCTAGGCGAGACTTAGAGTGGTATTACGCTGCTCCGATGGGCTCAGAATGGGGTGTCTACAGTATGATATAGAGCTCAAGAAATCTTTGGTGCTACAAGGCTTGAATTTTTGGGCTGGAGATTTTGTTCTTGAAGGATGAAGGCTGAAGATGAAGATTCAAAGGAATTGGAAATTCAGAGAAATAATGTTTAAAGCTTCAAACGACTCTTTTTTCAATTTTCTCAATCAATCTTCAAATGATGAAGAATGGGGTATTTATACCCAAGCACCAAAAAGTAGCCGTTATGGTATAGCTGTGCAAGTATAGTGCTGGTGCGGTCTGATTGGTCCATGTGCCTACTTTTGTCCTTTATTATAGAAGTTGCAGATAAGGCTGATCAGACCTCAACTGACTTTAAGGAATGAAGGACATCTATCACCTTTTCAAAATTCTTCTAGAATATGACCATTAGTCACGTCATGTAATTTTGTGGTTGACTTAATTTTGCTGACGTGGATTCCAACAGTCAAAAGTGGTCAAACTCTTCAAGTCTTCAATCATTGAATGCAGTTGGTGAAGTACGGTTTTAAGGCGTGCAATTTCACCAATGAGGTTTCTCTTGCATTCTTCAAAGTGCGGGTTTAAGATGAGAACTACACAAAGCGGTTTGTAGTGTGCTGTCTGCACTTGTACTACGGTTTTGCAAGTTTTCAAAACCTCTTGACTTGAAACCTCTTATCCAATGAATTTGTGCCAGTCTTCAAGCCTAAATAAACCTATTCTATGAAATGGACTTGTACTAAAAATTAAAGTCTAAGCTTCATTACATATGGGCCTAAAGTCCAGAAAATAGAGATGAGGTAATGGTATCAATCAAATTAAAGCTAAAACTAAGAGGGTTAAAGTATGCATACCCAATAATAAGGCATTTGGGTTGCTTCTCCACGTTCAGGTCATGGCTACGAACGAGTAAGGCATAAGAAAAACTTAAGAAAAGCTTCAATAACACCAACAATGGCGGTTTGAATAATCCTACCAAGAACAACACCAAAACCCAAAAATTCAAAAGTAAAATACAAGAAATAAGGAGAAAGGGAAGAGTTATACCTAAATTTGAAGATTGTTATAGAGAAATGCGTAAGGAATCAAGCTAGAATTCAAGTAAATTAAGCACGAACTCATAAATTTCTTGCGATTTCAACCTTATACGCCTCTCTCAAACTTGAACAGTGATAAAAGAACAAAAAGGAGAGGGCATTTTTCTTTTATACCCAGATCTGAAATGAGTACGGGTCAAAAAAAGGGTTAAAGGCACTGTCTCTTCCTCAAGATTAATTTTCTTGCAGTTTCCCAAGAAAAATGTCTCGTCAATAATGCCGCGCTTCACCCAATGTGTAATAACTGGCGGATAAAATGATTACGCCTCTTGATTCGTGAAAACCCATTCGTATCCGTTTTAAGCCGAGTTAGAGTAACAATTCCTACTCAGCATAGCCGAGCTAGGAAGTCGGGGGCCATTGAACGGTATAAACCGAGGAACGAACGTGGTTTATAACCGGGAAAGTCCCAATGGATTGGGCCCAAAATATAATCTATATAAGTTTCAAATATGAAATAGGGAGTAGGTCTTCCCTAGCTATGCTCGTCATGCCTCCTTATCATTTCTCACTATATCGACCTAGACATAGCTGGCGAACAATGACTTAATGAACAGAATTCTTGTATGCCGACAAGGTACACTCTTTTATGCCGAGCAAGGCATCCATCAAAGCCGGCGAGGGCTTCATCAAAAGACGAGGAGACCATCTTCGGTCACCATCCAGGACAAATAAATGGGCTTCCCTATCCTTACTCCCCTCATCCTCGGCATCAACTCAGGCCGACCAAGCATCATATGCCGAGTAGAGTGCCTCCTAGGCACACGTGTAGAAGCCAATTACCTAATCCTACTCAAACAATTATTGTGGGTAGTTATAATCCAACTAGGATTATAACCTCCTATCACGCGTTTCCTATTCAAAGATGGACTCTACATCCTATACCTATAAATACAAGCCAATTACCTAATCCTACTCAAATACTTCCTCTCACGCCTGAGGGCCTTCACCGGTGAAGTTCCCACTTAGTTTACATTTTTGTTCATCTTTTTCAGGCTATTATAACATATAGGATACAAACTGCTGATAGATTTGGGCTAATACGAACGTTTTTGGCATCATCGCTAACTTACTATTAATCTCCTATTTCCTTCGTACTCCCATGAAATCAACTTTTATGCTGGTCTTATTTGACTCAAAGCTTTGGGAAGGCGTGGTCAATTCTTACGGTTGAAATAGCCTCATCCTTATCAAAGCATTAGCCATTAATTAAAGAACCATCTATTGAATAAAGCATAATATTGGTCTTCTCCATTGCACTGGCAAATCAAGTTTTTGACCAATCAACCGAGCGCTGGGAAAGAGAACAAAAAACTATCGTTGTGTGAGGCTAGTGTTTTGACGGAAGACAAAGATTTAGCATAACACACGAGGGCATTTTTGATCAAATTTATTATCCACTACTCCCCTAATACCGAGATTAATAATATTGTCATTTTCTCCGGATAATTAGTGAGGATATAACACCCTAATCCTGATATAACGGCTAATTAATATCCGTACGTTATTCTCAACCAAACGCCAATTAACTCGAATTAATAATCCCCTTCAAAATTATCCTGAAAGGGTTAGAATCCTTTGAGGATTTGGACTCTTGAAATCGTGTGATTACTTTAGATAATTTAGATTTTTGACTTTCTTTTAAAGATTTAGATACCAGGTAGGTTATGACTTTTATTTTTCATATCTTTTATTTTTTGTAGATACTATTTTGATCAGAAAGTCATAAATCAGGGAGAGATTGAAAGAGTACGATTAGTACTCTATGATTTTATCAAATTATATTTTCCAAACTTAAAAGATTTATATATTTTTTTGGAGATATTTTTCAACTAAAAAGATATTCCTAGTCAAAGTAGGATTGTATCAATCTTAATTATGGAATCTTGGAGATTGAAAGAGTAAGATTTTAGGAAATATTGGCTTCCCTAATTTTAATACAATTGGTAAGTTTGGTAAGTGGATTTTATGTCTTTTTTAAACAAATATTTATATTCCTATTTGAAAAAGGACATTGTTAAATATGTAAATATCTTTTAAACATGTAAATATATTGTGTTATATTTAGAATATGACTAATATTACTAATAAATCTCTTTCCTTGTAAGTATCAATGTATGTTTCCTTGTAGGAGTTGAATTGTATCAAATAAGGAATATTTTGCTAAGAGCGTGACTGAATAAGGCATGCTTGGCCTAATATGGCTGGGTTTGGACTTTAGCCAAATCAAATGACCAAACTTGCTTTCCTTTTTATTTATTTCAATTTCTATTATACGTATATGAACGTAATAAAAGTAATGAATCAGGCCCAATACATACGACCCAATATTCAGATCAACCCAAAGGTATTTTCAAAGAAGTGTGCCTACCAAGCAACCCCATTTCTATCGGCCTATCAGTAGTGGAGATCAGTCGACCAATCTCATTTTTCGACCTTTCTTGATCCCGACCTATATTCGTACAACATACGATCCCCTACTTGCGCAATCTCTGCCTAGCCAATGCGCGAATTCAGGTCGGCCTTTCCCTAGGAAAGGAAACCTAAGACGAGCAAAACGATGTCTGTTGGACTTAATGTAAAAAAATAATAAGGTGGTCGATGAGTTTGTTAAAGCGACAGAATCGGACAACCCGTGGGTCGTCAACAGCTTTGTCCCCCAAGCTCTCACCGGCCGGAACCAAGTCTAACAAAAAAAAAGTTCCACTGGGTCAAGGTAGTTATACACTCTTCAAAGGTTAACTCTCTCCATGAACCGCCTACCCTTTTGTAAACCCTAAGGTTCATACAATTATACCCATACCTTGCCCCCATCTCAAAACCTAGAACTCTAGCCATGGCGGAAATAGAGAAAAACATCAAAATCTAGCCATAAAAAGCAAAATTGAGGAATACCTGACCTTTTTGAAGAAAGGGAAGGATGCTTTAGCGCCGGAGAAGTAAGAGAGATAATTGTTCTTGCTTTTGTTCTTTGCCAAGTTCTTAAGGATTCTGAGATGGTAAAGTTTGAAAAGTACTTAATCTCCTCAGTTTATACCTCACTTTTACTTACCTGAATTGGAATGGTTTGGACAACAGTTGGATAACTATCAAATAATGGCCGAATTAAATGCCCACACCAGTTACTAAGGGGCATGTCCAATCGACATAATCCGTACCATTAATTGCAAAAATTGCAGCGTATTGTAGACAGCTCATCAAAACGCCAAAAGTCAAACATCGAGTAATGACCTACATCTTACGAGTCGAGCTGAAAACGCTGCCTCCATCCAGCATCAGAAATATCATAACTTTCGACCCGTTAAGTTGAGCTAAAATATTGGGGGCCATTAAACGGAATAAAAGTGATGGACCAGGCCCAACAGGTCGGTCCTACATCCAAACAGGCCCAACGGCCCATCAAGCGTAAAATGCCTATTAAAACATAACTAAAATACGTGCACTCATCCCACTAGATCAGTAAACCAAGATTATTGTCCGACCTTACTTGGTCTCGACCTAACTCCGTCTGAACTAAGATCTACCCTTTATGTAATATATGCCTAAACAAGGCACGAATTCAGGTCGACCTAAACCTGTTGGGCGAGCTCGACCAGACTGAACGTGGGTAACCTATGTCGTAATAAGTAATCGCGTCCTACATTCTCAGATATAGTTAGGCATACTTTCCCTTCACGATTTACGGAATTTATAAGCATCCATTCGGGGATAATAATATAAATATCAATCCACATTCCACAAAAAAGGTAACATAATTTTGGCTATTGAGATATACATTGTTTCATTACAGTTTAATACTCTCTTACACTATACTCCCTTCGTCCCGTCCGACTTAGGACGTTTTGTCATTTTGGGCGTCCCACCCGACTTAGGACGGCCCAAAATGGAAAGTTTATATTACTTTTATATTAAATGGGACCCACTTGTCATACTCACAACAATAATCTCATCACTATTTATCCCACTCATTCTCTCTCCTATTTAATTTTTCACACTCACAACACATCCTCCACTCATTCTCTCTCTTAATATTATAATAGTAATCCTTAATTTTCGTGTCGGGAGTGAATGTCCTAAGTCGGACGGGGCGGAGGGAGTATCTCATTATCACTCCGTAAGATATTAATTGGATACTATTATGGCTAATTGTTTGTTTATGATTTCAGGCATGAGTAGCTGAATTACGATCTATTGTTTTACTTTTACTGAGGCTGATTCGGACTATTCTTGAATCATCAATATCAATTTTTATTAATAGTGTTCCTAAAATTTTATTGAAGAGGTTTATAAATGTGAGATGAAAAATTGTTAAAAGTTAATATAAATGAGAGTATATAATGATAACGTGACGTACTCATAAAATAGTTAGCGAGTTCATAAGTAAGGATGCTCCTAAACCTCACGTGTCTTACCCATTCCACTCCGTTTCTCCGTTACAAAACGGAAACCCCGCCCCCACTTTTTATAACCCCACAGTAACCAACCCATTAACAGCCAATCCCTCTCTCACACACATTATCACAAACACAATGTCTGCACAACCCCACTTGAACGGTGGCTACTACGGTCCCTCAATCCCACCACCAGACCAACCCCGTCGCAAATCCTACCGTCCCGGCCGTAGCAGCGGTGGCGGATGCAACCCTTTCACCTGGTGTTTATGCTGCCTTTTCAAATGTGCCCTCAGCATAATCCTCCAAATTCTAGTCGGAATTCTTGTAATCGCCGGTGTCGCCATCTTTATTTTCTGGCTAATCTTCAGCCCCAACGTCCCCAAATTCTATGTTACCGACGCTTCCCTTACCCAATTTCAACTCTCCGACACCAACAACACCCTCCATTACAACCTCGCTCTCAACATGACGTTCCGGAACCCTAACCGCCGGATTGGGATCTACTACGACAAAATCGATGCCAGAGCTTATTATCACGGCGAGAGATTCGCTGCCACTGAAATCCCTAAATTCTATTTGGGTCACAAGAAGGAGAATTACGTTAACCCCCAATTCGTCGGACAGCAATTGATTGTGCTCGGTGATGGCGATTTGGACAGGTATATTTCCGAGAGGGGTTCTGGGGTTTATGATATTGATGTCAAATTGAAGCTTCGCATAAGGTTTAAAGTTGGCTGGGCGAAAACTGCTAAGTTTACGCCGGAAATTGAATGCGATTTGAAGATTCCATTGGATTCTAACGGCAGATCATCTGGTAGCTTTGACAGGAAGAAGTGCGGGTTTGATTGGTAATATCAGGCGGCCACGGCGATTTTGATCACATTTATATGCATCAATACTGTGTATCACATGTAATTTAAGGGTTATTAGTAATTAGGGTTGATATCAGTCTCTCTGATATCATCATTTATTTATAACCATTGAATTATTCATGATGCATAATATGGTATAAAGAGGTATATGTGGTCTCTGACTTGTTTCTTGGTCTTAATTTTTGTTTAGATATTCTTGGTACTTCTAATTCTTTATGCTTATATTTTTTGTTATTATTTTATACTTCTTTCGTCCAACTTCAAAGTGTTTATGGTATAATTTTACGATTTTTAAGAATTTTTTTAAAAAATAATAAAGAATTGAAAGTGGGTAGAAGATTAGAGCTCCGTCCAACTTCAAAGTGTTTATGGTATAATTTTACGATTATTAAGAAATTTTTTAAAAAATAATAAAGAATTGAAAGTGGGTAGAAGATTAGAGGGGAGAGAATGTAAAAGTTAAAAACATTTAATAGAAAAGAGAATGAGTGGGAGGAATAATAAGTTAATGAATGATTTTTTTTTTTAAATATGTTAACATTATAAGTGTATAATGAATGATTTTTTTGTAAATATTTAAACATTATGAGGGTATAAATGTTCGAAACACTGTTCACATATTTTCATTTATGGAATGGACACTTTGAATTTGAAGTGAAACGTTCCAAAAAGAAAAGTGGACACTTTTTTGAAGTGAGACTGAGGGAATATATATTTTACAGTATTTTTTTTTTTTGTTTTTTGTTAGTACAATCGTTTTGATTGTTTCATTGGAATTACATATATTTGTTGCATCTTCTTTGCGGTAAATAATACTCCCCCAGTCCCATAAAACATTACTCCTTTACCGTTGAGAACGAAAAACAAGAAATAATGTTATTAAAGTAGGTGTTGTGAGTGGGAGAAGAGAGAATGAATGGAGAGAATAGTAAATTTGAAAAGTGTTGTGAGTATGACAAGTGGGTTCCATGAATAAAAAAGTATTAAAAAATTTCCTTTTTAGGAAAGTGGGACTTTAAAGTTTGATCAATATTTTGTTTAAAAGTAAAAATTATTTTGGACTAAACGGAGTAAAATTATCATCAAAAAAGTTCGAGTCATAGTTTGATTAAGTTGACCACGAAAAATGAAACTAACTTTTCGGGATAGAGAGATGAGCAATTTTTTAATATATTTTTTATTTATTTGCATATCATTTATAAAATTACAACATTATATTGTTTTATTATATTTAATAATTTATTTATTTGAAAATATTACATTTATTTTGTAACCTATAAAAAGAAAATTATAATACCTTTGATCAAATTCAAACTACAGACTTTTATTTTTATTTAGATTGTACACCAAAATTTAGAAATTTTTTGGTAGAGTGGGTTTTACGAATATTAAAGAGGGATAGGAAAGAGAAAATGAGAAATAAAATAGTAACAGAAAAATCTGTGAGTATAATGTGAATGATATTATATAAATTTCATTTAAAAAAGTGTTTTAAGACATAAAATCTATAATTTCAATTGAAAGGGAGAAAGTTGATAGGAAAGAAGCCCGTCTCTTTGATCAAGCCTTTGCAGGCAAACGGACTGGGCCCAGCAATTAACCAGAAAATCCGGCTGGCCCAGCAATGATTCATCCCCGGGCTTTTTGTTGGGACATTTATTTGAAATGGGCTAGTCTAAGCCCATATGAATGGTTATTTCATTCATCAATCATATTAAAAAGTTAAAAATTTTTTATATACTCCCTCTCGATCACATTTCACTTGATACTTGAACGGGATATTTCGTGATACATATCTACGAGCTATGGGCTACCAAGCCCGCGAGTGGACCGAGATCAATGAGGACCATCAAAGTTTGGAGGCATGACTCGTCGACACACTAGATGGCGGTCGTCGCCAATGAGCGACCAAGCCCATCTAACGACGAGCCTTCCCTTCACAAGTCAGTCCATCCCAGCGTAGAGCGACAGTCGCCGCCACTGAGCGATCTGACTCGCTCGTCCACTCGCTCGTCGAGTTCTGATAAGACGACGACCTTCCTAGACATACAGCTCCAGGGTCGTCCCTTCACTTAGTTTCCTCAATAAACTTGATTAATTAGCTATATTGGGGTAAGGTCAGACCTGACACTGGGACATTCTGGGCGTGCAATCATGGAAACAGTAATAACACCAAAAGGTGTGCAGGTTGACTTTCCTTTATAAGCCAAACTACTTATCCGTGTCAGACACAACAGTGTCCTCAATTAGGCGGAGCAATCCTGGCGTGACACGTGTACGCCTAGGGAATCAAGATGATCCAACGGTTGGCAGCAACCCAATCCAACGGCTCAGATAAAAACCCTAATATCACCTCATCCACTATAAATATGGGGACAGAATCATGGACCAAGGTAATGCATTTTCTGCATATTTACGTATACACACACACTCTCCATATTATTTCCACTATTTTCCAGTCCAAACGTTGATTCTCACGCCGGAGGGGCTTGCCGGAAGACCCCCGACGCAGTTTCACGGTTGTTTCTTGCGGTGTGCAGATCACGGAGTCAGCTCAATCATCTCGCTGGACATCAATACCTGAGCCCAAACACATTCCTGCACCATCAGATTGGTTCCATTGTCGGGAATCGTTTATCAGTGATCTTCAACAACAGAAACACAGCCGGAAAATACCTAGAAAATGGTATCAGACGGACACACAGCAAGCAAATCCACCGGAGACGAAGGCTTACCTCCTCCCCCTCAGCAAGGCTAGAAAGAAAACCCTAGACCACCCTCTCCACCTAGGAACCCTAATTTAAGGGTAACCAGGTCACAAGGGGTGGTTGATGACACAGGCCTTCAAACGACAAGAAGAAGAGAGAAGAGACCCGCTTAGGAGAGGCAGTAGCGACCTCCACTGGAAAGGAGACCAGAGGTAGCTACTGTACGTCATGTGGGAGGCCCATCCAACCCACATCTCGACAGAACCGCTTTCCTCGTCGAGAGAGCAAATGCACTTCAAGAATTCCTGCAAATCCAGAACGAACTCATCCAAATGGCCGCGCCCCAAGCCCCACAGGAGTCCCACCATATCGTCTCGTTGGGGAGGAGAAGGAACCGAAGGAGAGAAGGTCGTCGGGAGGACGTCGCCACAGGAGATGAATGGGTAGTGCCCCAGATTGATCTTAGAGACCACATTAATCAGCGTCGTAGTGAAGGAGCACCATCTCAGCACCGTCGAGATGCGGAGATAGAGCCTCGTAGAGTATTGGCGGCCTAAAATCTCGAAATGAATCAAAACCAAGTTGTTCGAGGTCGTCTAATGACTCCTTCGTTGAGAAATGAAAGAGCACCAAGCTATAGGGAAAGAACCCGTACTCCCCCTCGTCGTGAACGAGAGGTATCCAGATCTTACAGGCCAACTCCACCACTAAGCTACAGAGAGAGATCCATCTCCCGACGACCCGCTCCCACCGAGAGGCAACGGTCTAACACCGTTATCCGGGGGCCTCGTCGAGATGGGATCCACTCAGTCGGCCCAGCTGGAGAAGTCGTTATGAGAGAATTCTTGAGACACAAGCGTCAGGTGGAAGAGCTGACAACCAAAAGAAACAAGGTGGATAGCGAGGATTCGGAAGATGATGGTGGTACTATGAATCCCTTGGCTCCGTGGATGCTAGAGACGGGACCTCCCGAACCAGGTTTTAAACTTCCCGATTTGAAGCAATATGACGGCTCTACAAGCGCCATAGATCACATGCAACATCTCGAAGCTCAGATGTATGTGGTGGCTAGAGCATCAGGACACGACGATGTTATGTGTAAGGCCCTTACAAGCACGCTAACTGACGCTGCTTTACGATGGTTCAGAGGCCTTCCTAAGGGGAGCATTGAGTCGTGGAAACAAATGAGGAAAAAGTTTTTGGGAAGATTTGCAACGGCAGGAGATCGTCGTAAGACTGTCAACGACCTCAGCAACATTTCGCAGGGGGCCAATGAAAGCTCTATGAGCTACTTCAAAAGATTTAAGAAGTTAGTTGACCAGATTGATGAAGACCTAACAGATAGGGAAATTATCAATTGTTTCAGAAACGACATTGTTTCTTCCACCCTGGACTACGAGTTACAAGTCCACCCAACCAAATCTCGTAAGGATCTCTACGCCAAGGCGTACGCGGTAGCCGAGGCCGAGGAAAGAAAGTTGCAAAGAGAAGGGAAGGCCGTCGACGATGGTGAGACGCCAAAGTAAAAAAAGGATAAGGCTGGAGAAAAAGGAAAAGGCAAGCAAGTGAAAACTGAAAAGGTCCCAGAATCGTACACTCCTTTGACGGTGTCAAGGGATGAAATTTTGAGCAATGTTCATTTTGGCCCGGCGCCAAAGATGAACCCCAATGGAAAGGGGAAGAAAAATATGAATAAATATTGTGAGTACCATCGGGATAAGGGACATGATACTGAAGAGTGCTTCAGTTTGAAGAAAATTATTCAGAGATGGATTGATGATGGTCGTCTTCAGGAGTACGTGAGGAAGGATCGTCAGGCAGCCAACACAAGAGCTGCTAACAACGACCCTCCGGAGAGACAACCAAGGATGGTCTTGGTAATCTCTGAAGAAACCAGTAAAAACCAAATCAAAAGCGCCATCTATCACCTGAAAAAAGCCCCACATGTTCCCCAAATGTCTGAAATCCCGAACGATGTGATAAGCTTCTTCCCCTACGAGCTAGCAGCAAACCCATTGGCTCGTCAACAAACCCTGGTCATACCTGGTTTCATCGACAACTGTGAGTCGAGACGTATTCTGATTGATACTGGTGCGGCCAAAGATATCTTGTTTTACAATGTCTACCAGAGGATGGGTCTACCCGACAGCCGCCTAAGTCCCTACTTAGGTCGTCTAGAGGGATTCACCAACCACAGGGTAGACGCAAAGGGCCAGATTGACCTTCCAGTCGATATTGGAGATCACCCGTTGAGAACCATTCAAACAGTGACTTTTATTGTGATTGATGTCGTAAGTGACTACCACGCAATTCTTGGCCAACCTGGCCAAGCCGCTTTGGGGATCGTCGCCTCAGTCCCTCATCAACGAGTCAAATTTCCTACACGTGCTGGAATTGGATGTGTGTTGGGGACGGCCCCAGAATTTCTGGAGCATGTGCTGAAGGCAAAGCGGACTGTTGAAATAGATGACCCAGATCACATTGTGAGGCTCTCCAAATCAGTCAAACAAACGACGACCTCTTATGCCAGTGTATCCACCATCAAGTGTATCGACGACCCAGAAGACTTTGTTGAAACATTCATGAACGGCCAAGCTGCAGAACCGCAACTTTTGACCGCCCATGAATCGGGGGCCGAGCTAGACAAGCTGATTGAAGACGAGGTTCCAGACCTCACCCCCGAGGCGAGAAAGAAAATTAAAGAAATTGTTATTGAATCCATGGACTTTAGAGACGATGCTCCTGAGATGAAGCCGGCCGACGAGCTAACAGAATTGGTCATTAACCCCAACTATCCAGAGCAAAAAATCAAACTGGGGTCTCAGTTATCTACTGAGGAGAGGGAAGAGATAATCTCCCTACTCAAACAAAGCCTCGACGTTTTTGCCTGGAGAGTTGAGGATATGAAGGGTATCAAAGAAGAGGTAGCCGTCCATAGGCTCGGAGTGAATCCCACAATGAAGTTCAAGGAGCAAAGGTGCAGAATTTTTTCAACTGAGAAGGAGGTCGCCATTAAGCAGGAGATTGAGAAGCTATTAAGTGCTGGAATTATTGTGGACGCTGGGTTCACAACGTGGCTGGCTAATGTGGTTCTAGTAAAAAAAACTAACGGAAAGTGGAGGCTGTGTGTGGATTTCACCGACCTAAATTTGGCATGCCCCAAAGATAGTTACCCCTTGCCCAGAATTGACAAGCTCGTCGATTCTGTGGCCGGTCACACGACTTTGAGTTTTCTAGACGCGTATTCCGGCTATCACCAAATCAAGATGGCCGAAGAAGACATTCCGAAGACGGCCTTTCAGGCCGCAGGGGGAACTTATTGCTATACAAAGATGCCCTTTGGGCTCAAAAATGTCGGGGCGACATACCAGAGAATGATCAACAAAGTGTTCAAGGGGCAGCTCGGTGACAACTTGGAAGCGTATATTGACGATATGGTTGTCAAGTCCAAGAAGAGAAAGCATGTCGACGATCTCCAATAGTCCTTTACCAACCTTCGAGTGAATGATATGGTTCTTAACCCGGCCAAGTGCGTGTTTGGAGTGACCGCAGGAAAATTTTTGAGATTTATGCTTTCACAGCGGGGAATTGAAGCCAACCCCGAAAAAATCAAGGCTCTGATTGATATGGCAGAACCAAAGAGCATCAAGGAGGTTCAACATTTGAATGGACGAGTGGCGGCCTTGGGTCGTTTCATTGCCAAATCCGCCGAGAGATCACTCCCATTTTTCAAAGCTCTACGAGGTGCCAAGGATTTTGAATGGACAGAAGAATGTTCCGAGTCGTTCAAGCAGCTTAAGGAATATCTGGGCTCCCCACCACTCCTCAGTAGCCCCGTTGCAGGGGAAGATTTATTTGTATACCTCTCGGCGAGTGACAAGGCCGTCGCCGCCGTATTGGTAAGAGAGGAGGATGGGATATAGAGGCCCGTATATTACTTAAGCAAAGCTTTGTCCGACGTAGAAACTCGCTACTTCAACGCTGAGAAGATAGCTTACGCTCTCGTCATCACAGCACGAAAGCTACGAGCTTACTTCTCTACTCACCCCATTATTGTTTACACAAATGCCCCACTGCGCAAGATTTTGCATCGTTCGGAAAGCTCCGACCGTCTTCTTAATTTGAGCATTGAGTTAACTGAATTCGACATTCAGTACAGGGCAAGGAAAACCCTACAAGCACAGTCATTGGCGGATTTCCTGGTTGAAACATCATTCATTATTGACGATGACCAAAGGCCGCCTCAGAAAAGCAGCAAAGACAAGGAGGTCGACGACAAACCAGAAGAATTGATCTTGCCCGTAGGCTGTTGGAAGATATTTTCAGACGGATTTGCAACCAGAGATCTCAGTGGGGCGGGAATCGTTCTCGTCGAACCAAAAAGTGGCATGGTCTTTGAAGAAGTGTTGAGGTTCAAATTTCAAGCGTCGAACAACCAGGCAGAGTATGAAGCACTAGTGGCGGCAATTGAATACACTAAGTGTTTCAGGGCCACTAAGATCGCAGCGTTTTGTGAATCTCAGTTGATTGTGAACCAAGTGCGTGGACACTATCAGGTCGTCGACTCCACCCTACAGAAGTATCATTCCTTGGTCGGCGAGTTAATTCAGGGGCTAGAATTTTGGGCCATCCATAGAATTGACCGTGAAAACAATGAACATGCCGACCTTCTCTCTAAGTTAGCCACCGACCAATTGCCTGAGGATGAACATGGCCACCACCTGGCCTACCTCGAGAAACCAGCGTACGACTGTGAGTACCCCAATCCAACTCGCGACCCAATAAAAAGTGCCTTTTACTTGATAAAAGTGCGCTTGGGAGCGTTTGGTAAATTTTTGGTTCATTCCGAGATTTTCGGGAGCTTTTATAAGTTTTCCGCGAAGGAAGGACCTAAAAAGAATTATGCAGATTGGACCTGTTGGGAATTACCAAGGAAGGGTCCAGATTTCGCCACCTGACAGTGTTTCTAGAAGAATGGCAGTTATTTTTTATTGGTCATGCGACACAATGAATTAATTCCAAATCAATATTAAATAAACCAATTCTTTTCATTTGTAAGGGAGGCCTCACACACTCAGATTCTCTCTCTCTCACCTCTCTCTCACTAAACGCAGAGAGCTCGCTCTCTCTCTCTAGCCATTGTCTTCTCCGACCCAAAAGCTCTCCCTCGCCGGCGACCTTCCTCACCAAGCTCTCCCTCACCGGCGACTCACTTCCCTAATCCTATTCCTCACGAATCCTCCCTCTCTATCCATCACCACCGTTTCCTCACCGTCTTCCCTCAAAACCCAGTTCACCGGAAACTTAACCCACCTTCTCTCTCTAATCGCCATCTTCACCAAACCGTTCCTCTACCTCCACCTCCAATCGCTCCAACAACCTTGCCCCCTCTCTAAACCCAATCAACGACCCAAGTCACCAATCGCCTTCTCCCTGTTTCCACCAAACCGTTCACCGTTGCCGTCCTCAACAATCGCGTCATCACCGTTTCCCTCTCTACCCAAACCGTCTGTAATTGTTTCTCCGTTCAAGACCCACAACCGCTGCCAATTTCAGTCCAATCGCTGCCAATTTCAGTCGAAGCCTTGAAGCTTCTGAGCTCGAACTCTCATCGTCTCTCTCTGAAGCCGAATTGAAGCTCCTTATACCTAACTTGGTATAAGGATCGTGGACACTACGAGGGTAATCCTTAAATCTCAATCTTCGTCTCTCTGTTGCTTAATCATCTCACGCCATTCCCTGTTCTTCATGTGCAATTTATTAATCTGGGATTTGATTCACTCTGCCTTGGTGCATGTTTGTGTTAATCCTGTACTGATTCACATGTTTTATCTATACAATGGGTTGATTTCTCCTCGTTGATTCATGGGTTTTGCCGCATTTGATGTCGTTATTCAGGCTTGAACCTGATTAGATGGGATTTGTTATAATTTCAATTTGTTTCCAATATGTATTGATCTGTATGCTTGGGTTTTGCCGTACTTGGTTTTGGTCAGGCTAGAACCTGATTGAATTGGCGTTGGTATAATTCCATTTTGTTCCCAGTGCTTTGATCTGTTTGTTGGAACATTTGTTGGATATTGGTTTGTCTAGACACCAAATAGAGATTGAATCAATCATATTCATTCTCTTTCATGTGTTTATCCATATGGTGATAATATTGCCTTGTTGCAATTATAATGATTCAATCTGCAATCTCGTTGTTGCCGTTAATTCTTTTTTGGTTAACCTCGATGTTGATATTGGCTTGTTCCATTAATTAATCTCGTTGTTGTCGTTAATTTCATTCTTCTGTTTACCTCGTTGTTGATATTGGCTCGTTCCTGTAATCAACCTAGTTGTAAACCTCTGCACATGGCATAGTATGTCATGCGACACACTTGACCCTCACTGGTCCTGTGTCACGTGACATACTAAGTCACACTGCAGATGGTCTGTTTCAGTTGTAATCCGTTTGCCTCGTTGTAATCAGGACGTGGCCCCCAAAAATAAGTGGCTCACAAGTTGTATTCCTCGTTGTTTATCAATAAAGCATTAAAATGCATTTATACATATATTATGTCTCACACTTCGCACACACATATGAATGATTTTGATGTTGAACAATTGAAAGACTCGTCAACAGCGATAGCATGAGACCCTCCGGCAGCTACTCGCAAAATACCAGTTGCAGCATGAGACCCTCCGGCAGCTACAACCTGGTGTGAAAGGAAGCTACTACCCAACCGCTGTAATATCGATCCCTCAGGAAACCACAGGTAAGCACAGCAAAGGTATGAAGATACATTTCTACCCCTTTCTTGCTTGTAGTTAATAATTTCCGAACTACGATTTGGCTTGATTCCCTTTTTAAAGGGATACGTAGGAATCCTTTCTCAGAAAGGTCCAGCCATTAGACTCCCCGATTTACCTTCTAGCCCGTTGCCTTATCCCTGGATGCTCATTGGGATTGGGCCTTATTTTATCGACAACCCCACTTTTTCCAAAAGTGACATTGCCGAGGGGCTCTGTAAGTACGCCAATCCAATTCGCGATCCTTTTTAGGTGCATTTTAAATGATAAAATTGCACTAAATGGCGTTTTGGTAAATTCCCGGTCCGTTTCGAGACTTCCGGGAACTTTTTATAAGTTTCCCGCGAAGGAAGTATTTTTTAGTACTTTTCCCGGACAAAAGGACCTAAAAGGAATAAACTGCTTTGGGCTTTTAAAGAATTAACCCGGAATGTTCCAGAAGCAGGTTTTGGCGCCAGAAACGGTTATGGACGTGGCCCGTCATGCGACAGCTTGAAGCATGGAAAGTGGAAGCGTTGGGTCATGCGACAGTTTAATCACAATCCCAATTTACGTATAAATACCATATTCTGTTCATTTGGAAAGAGACCTCTCACAATTCACACACACAACACACACTCATTCTCTCCTTCTCTCTCAATACGTAACAACTCCTTCTCTCTCTAACCTCTCTCTATACGCATTACGCAGACATCAATCCCTCCATTGCCGAGTTTCTTCACCTTCAACCCAATCTCCCTTCAACCGGCGACCTTCAATCCTCCCTAACCTCCTTCCTAAACACCTTCCTCTGATCCAATTTCCTCACACCCAAACCAAACCCAACAACAACCTCCATTACTGGCGACCTCGACCCAAACCAATTCCTCTCCCTAAATTGCCTCCTTCTCCACCGGCGGTCTTCCTTCACAAAACCGACTCCCCGGCGTCCCCTTGAATCCTCCTCACCGAGCTCTCCTTCTCTCCAATTCAAATCGCCAACACCCGTGCCCCTGTTCCAAACGCCGATCTAAATCCGAGCCAAAGCCCGTCCTCTCCCCCTGAAACCTCACCGGAAAATCTCCAGTTCTCCCTCTACTCTCTCCCACGATCTCTCTCTCTGGATCGAACCTCTTCCTCACCAAAAAACTCAACCAAACCTCTCCCTCACCGTGTTCTACCACCACCTACTCCAGCCTAACAACAACCGTAACCTTCCCTGTCCAAAACCTCACCGGCAGCAATCCAACTCCCTTGCCGTTACCTGTGCTCTACCCCTAGACCGATTGCCCTTCCCCTGCTGCCAAGTCCGTTCCAAGCCAATTCAACGCACTACTGGGAATTGCGAAGTAATTTGATCTGTGAGATTCGAATTCCGTTCCGAAGCTGAATAGAAGAATTCGATACCTAACTTGGTATCGAATTTGTGGACTACGAGGGTAACGATTTCCTCACTTTTATCTCATTTACTGTTTATTTGTCTCGTTGCAATCTATTCCCCGGACTTGATAATTAGACTCTATACGTCCCCAATTATCAAGTCTCAACTGCCGATCTCTCTGTTTAATTAGCTTTGCTTGGTATTGTTGTTGTTCATAATGTGATTGTGTGGGATTTGTTGTTTATTGGCCAAGGGAGTGTGGATCTCCCTATATCCACATCCCCTTGGTCAATCCATTGTGAATTCATTGTTTCTGAACTGTTTGGATATTGTTGTTGGGATCTGAATTGCTTGTTGTTGGATTTGTGCTCATTTGTAAGGTCCCTGCAAACGGTAAACATGTGTCACGCGACACATCGTGCCTAGCATGTCCTGTGTCACGCGACACATGGTGACCATCTGCAGAGGATCATCCTTTCAGTTGTAAATCCTGTTCTGTTTGTCCTCGATGTAAAGTGGGACTTGGCCTCCCAGAGTCAATGGCTTACAAGTTGTATTTCCCCCTTGTTGAGAAATAAAATGAAGCACGTTTATGCATTTTATACATATATTGTCATACACACTTTTCACACACATTTGGATGATTGGAATGTTGAACATAGAAAGACTCGTCTACGGACGAGGCGTGTTGGGTGAACTCTCGGTTCTTCCCAACACGTAACTTGGCCCCCAAACCCATTTTCTCTTACAAAAAAGGTTTTCAATGTTTCCTCTAAAAACGGCGTGGCGACTCCCTTTTTTTCATTATTTCGGGCGAGCACACATTCAGTGGCGACTCTGCTGGGGACATTTGAAACTTGTTTTTCAAAAGTGGGTCAAACTTTCGTTCTTGTTCAACGTCCATTTCATTCATTTGTGTGTGCCTTGTTGTGTGACATTTTATGTGCTTAAATGCATTTTATGTGCTTTGTTGTCTCTGTCCTCTTGTATGCTTCTGTTGTTCTCTGTGAGGCCTTGGTTTGTGTGATTTGCTTGGAGGCTGAGGCTGGGGCTGTTTGCTTGTGACTCTGGAATTTTGGCCTTTCCTGTCACGCGACATAAGTTGCCTTCTCAGTCCTGTGTAGTGCGACAGGATTGGCCAACCTGCAGGAGCTGATTTGTTTGATTTGGTTCAGATTGCGGGGCAGTCCTTGGGATTGTATTATGATCATCTTGATTATTGTGCCTTGTGGGGGGTGTGTGTGTTTTCCTTTATCCCCCTTTTTAATAAAAAAAAATCATTTTCGCAAATAAAGGAATCTAGTCATCCCGCACACTACACCACGTAGATCTAGAACCCTCGGGTGCGATTGACGGCATCGCGGACGGTGATAATATTCGCCTACGCTTGAGCGCTTAATGTCAAACCTATCCCCCCTAGTGCGTTATAGGTGGCGCCACACTTAAACCTTACCCAAACGGTTGGTTTTGACACAACATTTTCAAAATGTACTAAAATGACTTGTTTCAAAAATTTATAATAGGCTTTCGTACCTATCCCAAAACCTAGCACGTGTGGGCATGTTGCCAATGCAACGTGATCTCACGTATGGACATGTCGCTCTCATGACGTGTCCTAACGAGAGATCATGCCGCATTGTCACCATACACCGACGAGAGGTCATGCCGGATTTTTCCTTGAATTTCTTCAGGAATACCCGTTATGCTGCCCAAATTTCTCCAGAAATTGGGGCTGCTCGTTCGTCCCATAAATACTTTGGTTTTATTTAGGTATTATTGCCTATTATTAATTTTTGATCAATACATTTGGTGTATTTTTGAATGATGTGTCCATAGGTTTCCCCGAGGTTTTAGACTGCGTGAATAAAGGGTTAGCCTTTCCCAACCGTTCATAGGACTTAAAAGACACTGATATTTACTTGAACACTAATAAGATGTTGCATGAGTCCATCTCCTTCTGTACTCCTCCCTCTCTCGTACCATCTCAAAGTTCTCTATCCTCCTCCTTATACACACTCTCACCTCTCCACCGATGCAGTCATGGCAAGTTGGGTGCGTACTCCGATCCCCGGCGCTCATTGGTCCATATTCCCCTAGGCGGAAGCAACTCAAGTGTCCAAGCGGTTGTTTACCTGATTCAGAATCCCGGAGGTCTGGTGCAGAAAGTGCGGTGGCAAGCCAGTTTCAAGGGTACCCTTACGCCCGAAGTTGAAGAAGTCGATCAGTCCTCGTAGGATCTAGAATGTTCCCTTTGTGGACATGAGTTTGTCGAGTCCAAGTTGGACCAGTTTTGCTTTGCAATAATAAAAATCTTTGTTTCTCTTCTTGCTAGACTCGAGACATCACTTGCACACATACATTACACTGAATTGAAATGGTCTTATCCTAGATGATCGCTTGTGCTGCTCAATCACTAATGCATTGAAATGACTAATATTTAAATTAATCGGAGTGAGAAAATCGACTGATGTCATTCTCAAATTGGGGCTTGCCAACTCCCCATCTTGCATCTCATATGCTCACAACTCTTTCATCATCCTCGTCGTTTTGTCGCTCAATGAATTTGCACGAATCTTCCTCAGTTAAGCTTAAGCAAGCAATGAAGACTTAATCTCGTTTGGGTCATCCGGTAGGGATTGCGGTTGAAGCCTTTCACCCTAGGGAAGCCATTACCTCACCCTCACCAAACAATACCCTTTCATTTCAAGATCGGCATGTTTTGAAACCCTGTTTAGCCATCACCTTTACTCCTTGTCGAGAAGAGTCCAAGCCATGCCAAGAAGTTAGCTTCGAGAATCGGCGGTGCAAAATATTCAAGTCACGAAGGAAGGACAAAGATAATCCTCAACTCCTCAAAGAGACCTTCCAAGTTATCAAAAGAAGGATGTTAAATCCCCACAATCCAATAAGAATCCTCAGGAGGCTTTCCAAAAGAAGGATGTTAAATCCTCACGACTCAGCAAAAGTCTTTGACTTCTCAAGAAGCTTTTCAATGTTCAAAAGGAGCTCGAATTCTCGAAAGTTCGCAAAAGTTCTCGATAGCTTGGATCTTCTCTCGTCAGAAATCCACCAACCAATCCCAAGCCATCCTCTCGATTTTAGAGGATATTCCCATTACCATTACCCTTGCCTTTGGCCAAAGTCAAAATTTGACCTCTCATTCTTAGAGGCAACCAATCTTCCTCGTCGTAGATTTCCCAAACACATCCCTGCAAGCCAACCTCTCATCTTTAGAGGTTCAGTCAGTAAAAGGCCTAGCCGACCTCTCATCTTAAGAGGTCACAATTTTCCAAATTACCCGATGGCCGATCGAAGCCCGGAAACCCAGCTACAGTCCCTACCGGATAGCAGTTTCATTCTAATATCTTCGAGATCTAAATCAGATTAATGCTTCATTGCTTGCTTAAATTGGAATCTAATCCATCTCGGTTCAAAATCATCAAACTAAGATTGTGCAAATTCAATCAATTCATTTGGCACTTCATGTGAGCATATTTCAGTTCTCTTCCGCAAACACTGCCCGTGGATGTCCCACTGGGGCTTTGCAACCGTGTCCCTCATTGGCACTCCAAGAAGGCATGTTCCTCAATGCTTTGATTCTCAAAATACTTAAAGGTCCTAGAAATCTCGAAATTTCACGTTTATTCTCTTCATTCGGGATAAGCCCGAACTACGGCGACCTGAGCTCCTCCTAAGGAGGGGAACGTAGGCAACCATAATTGGTCCGGTCGAAATCACAAACACATCTCAGAAAATCCGGTCTCGTCAAGGACCGTTCCTATACACTTTCCACCGTTCCGAGCTTGATTCTCGATATCAGTTGGTTTTCTCCCCGTGATTAATCAAAATATTTGTTCATATCAGATTTAGTGTTTGAATAACCCGAACATCAATAAAGGGTTTTAAGCAGCTTTGTGATCATCACGAATAAGACAAGTTTTCGAGTGTCTCGACAAGTCTTCTTTTCTACATTCTAGGAATATAGAGCCAAACACTATTTTCGGTCAGCAGGGGCTTCCATACACTTTTCCACACCTTGTCGTGCTTATACTCTCTCAAAAGAGTCGAACCTAAAGCGAGTGTGTCATACACAAAATCGGGATTCATTTTCCACTTTTCGAAAGATGTGCCCCTGCACGTATATATTTTTGAGTCTATGACTGATTGACTAAGGTCTGAAAAGATGGGTGCCTCCTTGGCCGTATGATGATTCCGCCTGTAATGGGACTACATTGGATCTCTTCAAGCTGGGGCTTTGCTATGCTGTCCCCTCAAGCTCTCCTTACCAGATACTCTCCGGGTTTGCTTTGCTTTATCAACTGGGGCTTCGCCTAGTCATCTCTTCAAAGCCGGGATCATTCTCTGCACTTTCTCTGCTGCTTGCTGCCTCAGGCGCGCGATACACTTTGTTCTTATCAGTAACGAATCAGCCTGCGACCATCTGTACTCTGAGGGTACACCCCGACTTGCCTAGCTGCGCCATATCATCCATCCTTCATGGGAGAGGGTTCGACCCATACATCATCATAATCACAGTCATTCCATCATAAATCCATCATAGCATAATGGCTACATACATATCCGCTTATCAAGCCTTACAAAATTCTCACTCCACTTTCATCCCCAGCCGAGATGGACTCGTGCAATGAATTTAACAATGCTTAGAGCTAGTAATAACTAATTTCAATAAAATGCAAAGTGCCTAGTAGTGTTTTGTTTTTCCCTTACAGGGTACAATAATCAAGTGATCATAATCTGATCATGGGGATTGCTCCTCAAATCACAACCTGAACAAAGATTTCAAATCCTGTAGGTGGCATATTCTGCCATTATCATCTTCATAGGTCTCGTCATCTTCAGACTCATCAACATCGTTTGAAAGAGCCCTAGCTGCCTCAGTCTCCAAGCAATGCTCGTCAAGCTCATCACCCTCGTTGGAAAATCATAATCAAAGGCCCGTCTTGCAATGGCAAATGTTCATCAAAGGTCCGTCTTGAAACGACAATTCCTCAGCAAGGTCCATCTTGCAATGGAAAATCGGCAAAGTCCGTCTTGCAACGGTAAATTGTCAACAATGTCAGTCTCGCAACCTCAAATCCTCAGTAAGGTCCATCTTGCAATGGAAAATCGGCAAAGTCCGTCTTGCAACGGTAAATTGTCAACAACAAAGTTCGTGTTCTACCCAACAAGTGATTCCAAAGCCCGCCAATCACTTCAAGTGATCTTCGTGTGCACAATCCTTGCAGGTAAGCACAGCACAGGTATGAAAGTATATCTCATTTCAACTGCAAATTATCTTGTCTTATGTTTGCTTTCTCGTAAAAGTCATTTCAAGTCTTGGAGTTCATCTCGCGATACTTTTGAGTTAATCTCGATCCTTTTAAGGCTTGTTCCTATACCTCTTAAGGCTTGTTCCTATACCTCTTAAGGCTTGTTCCTATGTCTCTTAAGGCTTGTTCCTATGTCTCTTAAGGCTTGTTCCTATACCTCATTAGGCTTGTTCCTATACCTCATTAGGCTTGTTCCTATACCTCATTAGGCTTGTTCCTATACCTTTTTAGGCTTGTTCCTATACCTCTTTAGGCTTGTTCCTATACCTGTTAGGCTTGTTCCTATACCTCTTAAGGCTTGTTCCTATGTCTCTTAAGGCTTGTTCCTATGTCTCTTAAGGCTTGTTCCTATACCTCGTTACGCTTGTTCCTATACCTCCTCAGGCTCGTTCCTACATTTTCGAACTACGATTTGGCTTGATTCCCATTTAGGGATACGTAGGAATCCTTTCTCCAAAGGTCCAGCCATCCGATCTCGTCATCAACCCTCTGCTATATCATCTTTCGTTCGTCCGGATTGGGATCCTTCTTATCGACAACCTCACTTCTTCCATAAGTGACGTTGCCGAGAGGCTCTGTGAGTACCCCAATCCAACTCGCGACCCAATAAAAAGTGCCTTTTACTTGATAAAAGTGCGCTTGGGAGCGTTTGGTAAATTTTCGGTTCATTCCGAGATTTTTGGGAGCTTTTATAAGTTTTCCGTGGAGGAAGGACCTAAAAAGAATTATGCAGATTGGACCTATTGGGAATTACCAAGGAAGGGTCCAGATTTTGCCACCTGACAGTGTTTCTAGAAGAATGGCAGTTATTTTTTATTGGTCGTGCGACACAATTAATTAATTCCAAATCAATATTAAATAAACCAATTCTTTTCATTTGTAAGGGAGGCCTCACACACTCAGATTCTCTCTTTCTCACCTCTCTCTCTCACTAAACACAGAGAGCTCGCTCTCTCTCTCTAGCCGTTGTCTTCTCCGACCCAAAAGCTCTCCCTCGCCGGCGACCTTCCTCACCAAGCTCTCCCTCACCGGCGACTCACTTCCCTAATCCTATTCCTCACGAATCCTCCCTCTCTATCCATCACCACCGTTTCCTCACCGTCTTCCCTCAAAACCCAGTTCACCGAAAACTTAACCCACCTTCTCTCTCTAATTGCCATCTTCACCAAACCGTTCCTCTACCTCCACCTCCAATCGCTCCAACAACCTTGCCCCCTCTCTAAACCCAATCAACGACCCAAGTCACCAATCGCCCTCTCCCTGTTTCCACCAAACCGTTCACCGTTGCCATCCTCAACAACTGCGTCATCACCGTTTCCCTCTCTACCCAAACCGTCTGTAATTGTTTCTCCGTTCAAGACCCACAACCGCTGCCAATTTCAGTCCAATCGCTGCCAATTTCAGTCGAAGCCTTGAAGCTTCTGAGCTCGAACTCTCATCGTCTCTCTCTGAAGCCGAATTGAAGCTCCTTATACCTAACTTGGTATAAGGATCGTGGACACTACGAGGGTAATCCTTAAATCTCAATCTTCGTCTCTCTGTTGCTTAATCATCTCACGCCATTCCCTGTTCTTCATGTGCAATTTATTAATCTGGGATTTGATTCACTCTGCCTTGGTGCATGTTTGTGTTAATCCTGTACTGATTCACATGTTTTATCTATACAATGGGTTGATTTCTCCTCGTTGATTCATGGGTTTTGCCGCATTTGATGTCGTTATTCAGGCTTGAACCTGATTAGATGGGATTTGTTATAATTTCAATTTGTTTCCAATATGTATTGATCTGTATGCTTGGGTTTTGCCGTACTTGGTTTTGGTCAGGCTAGAACCTGATTGAATTGGCGTTGGTATAATTCCATTTTGTTCCCAGTGCTTTGATCTGTTTGTTGGAACATTTGTTGGATATTGGTTTGTCTAGACACCAAATAGAGATTGAATCAATCATATTCATTCTCTTTCATGTGTTTATCCATATGGTGATAATATTGCCTTGTTGCAATTATAATGATTCAATCTGCAATCTCGTTGTTGCCGTTAATTCTTTTTTGGTTAACCTCGATGTTGATATTGGCTTGTTCCATTAATTAATCTCGTTGTTGTCGTTAATTTCATTCTTCTGTTTACCTCGTTGTTGATATTGGCTCGTTCCTGTAATCAACCTAGTTGTAAACCTCTGCACATGGCATAGTATGTCATGCGACACACTTGACCCTCACTGGTCCTGTGTCACGCGACATACTAAGTCACACTGCAGATGGTCTGTTTCAGTTGTAATCCGTTTGCCTCGTTGTAATCGGGATGTGGCCCCCCAAAATAAGTGGCTCACAAGTTGTATTCCTCGTTGTTTATCAATAAAGCATTAAAATGCATTTATACATACATTATGTCTCACACTTCGCACACACATATGAATGATTTTGATGTTGAACAATTGAAAGACTCGTCTACGGACGAGGCGTGTTGGGTAAACTCTCGGTTCTTCCCTACACGTAACCTGACCCCCGAACTCATGTTTTCTCTCTAAAAAAGGTTTTCAATGTTTCCTCTTAAAATGGCGTGGCGACTCCTTCATTTTCACGAAAAACAAATTTTCGGGCGAGCGCACATTCAACGACCGAGTGAAGATTTTTTGCATAGGAGACGGCCCTAGGTGTTGGATTGACGAGCTGAAAGCCTTTATTGAGAAAGACGAGCTACCAACTGATGAAGCCTTGGCGCAGAAAATTAAGAGGAAGGCCGCCCGATTCTCTGTCGTAGAAGGCGAACTCTATAGACGATCCATCACAAGGCCACTACTTAAGTGCGTCCACCCTGATAAAGTAGTTAACTTGCTTTTTGAAGTGCATCAAGGAGAATGCGGGGGCCATCCTGGGGCCCGTACACTGGCAGATAAGCTAATCATCATGGGGTATTACTGGCCACATCTCCGAGAAGATGCCAAGCAATTTGTGAGAAAATGTGATACGTGCCAACGGTTTGCCGACCTCCCCAAACTACCGACGACAGAGCAAACCCCAGTCATGGCAGCTTGGCCATTCGACATGTGGGGTGTTGACTTAATTGGGCCATTCCCACAGGCCAAGGGAGGAGTGAAGTATGTTATCGTGGCAGTTGATTATTTTTCTAAGTGGGTGGAGGCCAAAGCCCTGAACAAAATCACAGAGATCAATGCCCTAAGCTTTATCCATGATTCAATATGGTGTCGCTTTGGGATTCCGAGGGTAATTGTTTCTGACAACGACCTACAGTTTTCAAGGAAGTTTGAACAAGAGCTAAACAGAATGGGCGTCAAGCATTCCAAGTCGTTTGTTGCCTATCCCCAAGGCAATGGACAAGCTAAAGTAGCAAACAAGCTCGTCTTGTCAGCCCTATGTAAAAATCTTGAAGGACGGGATACGAGATGGTTGGACGAACTCCCTTCAGCTCTCTGGGCAGTCCGCACAACCACCCGGGGGCCTACGGGGGAAACCCCATTTGCTTTAGCCTATGGCTCTGAGGCCATGGCTCCCGCCGAGCTCCAGCTTCCTACTGATCGAGTAGCTCTCTACGACGTTGAAAAGAACATCCACAACAGGCAGGTCGACCTCGACCTTGTGGACGAGCGACGATTGGACTCCCAACTGAGGATGGAGAATTACAAGAAAAGAACCAAGGCGTACCACGATAAGAAAGTGAAGAAAAGGTTTTTCAAAGTCGATGATCACGTTCTCAGAAAAATTAAAGCGACGGGACTCAAGGCCCGTCAAAACAAACTCTCCCCCAACTGGGAAGGACCCTACATTGTCACCAGTGTGGTTAGAGAAGGAACATATCGCCTTGCTAAGCCAAATGGTGAACAACTCAAACATCCATGGCACGCCAACCACCTGGTGAAGTATTATTTCTGAAGATCGTCGTCCCTCAGCGCCCTCAGGCCACCCTATTTGTGGTTCCTTATATAGTTTTGTGAAAAGAAATTTTTGAAGTTTTTAGAAGTTTGTAAGGGATAGACTTTAAATCCCGGTAGTTTTTGAAAGCGATAAGATGTCAATGTAATATCGCTGTCGGCTAAAGTTATCAATGAAACTCGTCGCTTTGAACATTATCTACAAACTCAAGATACTTGGATCGGTTGAAGCCAAAACTTCGACCCCTACTGCACTTTGATCAATTATAAAGATCAGTCGAAGCCAAGACATCGACACTCACACCCACTTTAGCCAAGTATAAAGGTTAGACGAAGCCAGACCTCGTCGTTCGCTATAACGGAATAAGGCGACTCGTCTTTAGAATCTTGCCTACGAGCAAAGATCTATGGACCTTCGTACTATTCCTATGAGACATTGAGAAGTTGAGAAAACACAAGTATGAAGGGTCGGCCACATTAAGACAACCCATGTTTTGGTCATCACTTACGACGACCATTCACACTTGTCCTCAAACTTACTCATTTAATAGGTTATCACGCTATCTACGTTAACACAGATTAACAAACAAAAAGCAAAAGCATTGAATAACCAAAACATTAAACAAACTATACGACCCCCTCAAAACTATGAGGAAACGGGCCAGTTACATAACAAAAACTTAAAATTGTCTGGGACATTGTTTGGTACCACAATAGTTAAGGAGAAGCATTGTCTGAGACATTACAAAATCATTTCAAATAGACAAGTCACTGGGGATCGCCGACATTGGAGGGAGTCTCGTCTGGATCAGGGCCGTCTCCAAGCAAGAAGGCATAATAGGCGTCATAATTCTTTGGATCAACAACAGGGACTGGCCACTCGTCCTTTCCATCCTTCCCATTGTCTTCTTTGATAATACCCAAGTCGTTGTCATTGAAAGGAATGAGGGGATGGACTGAACGAGCCTCCTGGTCATGCGACGGTTCTGTACAGAGGTCGGCCAACTTCCTCGTAGACATTAAACCCTTGGTCTCCGGATCCGCCAGGATCCGTCTTGCCAAATGCTTGGCACCGTCTTGGATGAAGCCACTAGCCTTCTCAGTGACGACCTGAAGAAACTCAGCGCCTCCCTTAAACTCCACGACGGCGTCCAGTTTAGCATCTTCCAAAGCCACCTGATGATCAGCCCTCATCGTTTCTATCTGACCACGAGCAGCCTCGTAGTCAGATGACAATTTCTCCACTTTCCCCTCGGCCGCACGAAGGCTGTTGGCCCAGATCCCTGATTCCTTCTCCAGTTTGGCCTTGGCAGTTTTCAGAGTCTCCACCTCCTTCAAAACTTCATTTTTCTGAGCCATTAGAGACTCGTAGGCAGTGGTCAATTGGACGACGTTACCTTTAGCTTCCTTCAGCTTCTTCTCAGCAGCCTCCTTGGCACCAACAGACTGGATCAACTGCTCATTTTCCTTCTGCTCGGCGTCCAGGCATGCCTTAAAGTCTGCCGTCATGGCATCCATCATCGACATCATCTGCAACAATGAGATCATTATTATTACAAGCGTAAAACGATGAGAGATGCATGAAGAGCGGAAGACTGAATTACCTCAGTTTGCATCAGCCCGAAGCGAGCATGGTATGTCTCAGGCTTGGTCTTGGCCTCCCTCATCTAGCGGACGAAAGCAACATCCTTGCCTCATTTTGTCAGTGCCGCCCCCAGTATAAGAGCTGGACCACTTCTTGCCAAGCAAGGAATCCCAGAGATCTGAGGGACTTTGCCTAACTTGGTTGCCATTTCCATGGCCTGTTTCCTATCAAGGACCCCTGACGACGAGCCTGGAGTTTCAGCTTGAGGAGTTGAGGGGTCGGAGGAGCTGATAGGGTCGTTGGCAGCCTTCTTGTTCTTCTCTCTCTCTCCCCCAGAACCAATGGGGTGATCTTTCCTCTTCTTGGAGACGTGGCTCCCCTCACCGATGACCTCCGAATCAGAGTCAGAGCTTCCAACAGTCTCAAGGTTAACGTGCTCACCCTCAACGAAAACCATTTGGTTTTCGGCATTGGCGGCCGCAACACTTGTCTCTACTCCAGAATCCCTCTCTAGCGCGTCAACTCAAGCTTGACGACCTCCGGTGTTCAAACCTTCAACGACAGACTCCTTTTCAATCATGGGGATGGCGCCAACAGTGTTGTCCTTAGGAAGCTGGTCATTCCTCGTCGTCATGTTCTCCTGGCGGTCGTAGATGGCATTGGATGACACCCCATCCTTCTTCGACTTGATTCGTTCGTTGGCTCTGATCACCCCGCTCATGATGTCCCGTTCGATGTGGCTGATATCCCTTTCAGAAAGAACTGCCAAGCAAAAACAGAGAAAAAGGTTAAGTCCTTCACGACGAGATGAAAAGACAAACTATCAAATTAATTAGACAAGTGTTAAGAACCCAACCCCCAGTCACTTCAAGGTTCTCGCAACGCTCTTCAGGATTTTCGAGGCGGGCACCGGCACAGTTTATACAATTTTCTTCCCAGGTCAAGTCGTCGTGAACGACCCAGACCGGATAACGAGCGTCAAGATTGATTTGTACTAAAGGTTCTGGCCCTTTCGATGGCTTGGACATTATGCCGGTCCTTATATATCTCCAATGTGAGGCTTCTATGTCTTTCCATGACACCCAGCCAAGGCTCAGCAAATCGTCAATCTTCTTTTTCAGCTCGTCGGCCCAAGGCGCCGGCCACACATACTCATCTGCCACCATGTCTTGACTCTCCGGGAAGGGTTTGCCAACCTACCCTGCTTTCAACGACGATCATATGATGATCCCAACCATACACCTTGTTCTGAGTATCCAAGAACAGGCCTTGTACGTTTCGGATTGAGGACACACTCACCACAGATTATCCCTTCAAGGTGGTTCGGGTCGTCCGATAGTATTGGCGAAAAACCTTATTACATGGCTCGTAGCTGAGGAACCTGCAGACTACGATGAAGCAAGACAAAATCCTAACTGCGTTGCCACTTAGCTCCATGGGCACACAACTTGAATCCTCAAGGAACTCATTGATAAAGGGATCTAGGGGCAACCTCAAACCGAGCTCAAACTATTTGTAGTAGAAGGCCACCTTCTTTTTGCTAGTAAGGAGGGCCTGTCGACGAGGCACATATTCTTTTTGGCTGAGATACTCAAGCCTGTATGATGCAGTAAGGACTCTGAAGGAGTCTCGTAGGGAGTCAATCATTAGCTTCCCAGTGTTGGGGGTCCTCGTACTGACCTTGGTGATGGCCCAATCACCTTGTGCCCCGGCTCCAAAGCCCCGTTCATTCCTCCCAACTCGTACGCCGGTGTGGAAAGCGTTAACTATTTGAACGCCCCCAGCACTTGTACTGGCCTCATTCGCTTCTGGGGCCGGCTGACTAGGACGGCCGTCGTGATCCATGTCTACAAAACAAGGAGAAAGAGAAGGGGAATCAGTCCTAACATCCGTAGGCAACGACCTACCTAGGGGCGACCTAGATTCCCCTAAAACCAAATCCCTGAGTGAACCACGACGGGATAATGAGTAGTGAGTTTGGATATGGTTGGGAAGATCGTTCATCGACCTAAACGGTGTTACCCGTGGGTCATCTTCCTCAAAGTCCCCAAGAGCCTCACCAGCTGGAAACCCAAGACTCTCATCTTCAAAGTGAAATTTTGCCAGAATTGAAGAACACTCAGTTAATGGAATTTCCCTCCAAATACCCCTAGCACATTTATATACCCTTTGATTTAACCCAAAACCAAATTTAACCTCTCTCTCAAAGCTTACCGTTCTGGGCCCCATTAAACAAATGCTTAAATCCCAAGAAAAACCCAGGAAATGAAGAACAATCAAAGGGTAATACCTGGTAAAGGGTTTGCCGGTGAGTTTCGCGATGAGTTTTCCGGTGGATTAAGCGGCGGCAAATCGAAGAAATCCCTTATCCACGCTACTGGGTTGCTTAGAGGTGGTGAAGCCAGAACAATCTGTGCTGCCGGAAAACGTTCGCACGGTGATCGGAGTTCTCCTTGCTGGTTGCCGGAAATCGCTTTTGCTAATTGCTCTCAATGCTCAAAGTTACGTAAAGTTTGAAATGGAGGAGGGAGAAAGATTTTATACTTGGGGAAGATGAGGAGTTGGTACCTGGGAAATCCAAACGGCGAAATGATGGGAGCATTAAATACCCGCTGTAATTTTCGAGGGGAATGTCCCATCATGGGACGCGTGTCAATTAATGGAGGGATCCCAGGCGCCCACGTCATCGATGCTGACATCATCACAATTCAAAATTCAAAATTGACGGTCGTACGGATAACCCTAAGAAAAAGCGCGAACTCCTGGCCTGTCAAGACGACCCATGAGTTGGGGGCCACTGAACGGGATATTTCGTGATGGGCCGGGCCCAATACATATCTACGAGCTATGGGCTACCAAGCCCGCGAGTGGACCGAGATCAATGAGGACCATCAAAGTTTGGTGGCATGACTCATCGACACACTAGATGGCGGTCGTCGCCAATGAGCGACTAAGCCCATCTAACGACGAACCTTCCCTTCACAAGTCAGTCCATCCCAGCGTAGAGCGACAGTCGTCGCCACTGAGCGATCTGACTCGCTCGTCCACTCGCTCGTCGAGTTCTGATAAGACGACGACCTTCCTAGACGTACAGCTCTAGGGTCGTCCATTCACTTAGCTTCCTCAATAAGCTTGATTAATTAGCTATATTGGGGTAAGGTCAGACCTGACACTGGGACATTCTGGGCGTGCAATCATGGAAACAATAATAACACCAAAAGGTGTGCAGGTTGACTTTCCTTTATAAGCCAAACTACTTATCCGTGTCAGACACAACAGTGTCCTCAATTAGGCGGAGCAATCCTGGCATGACATGTGTACGCCTAGGGAATCAAGATGATCCAATGGTTGGCAGGAACCCAATCCAACGGCTCAGATAAAAACCCTAATATCACCTCATACACTATAAATATGGGGACAAAATCATGGACCAAGGTAATGCATTTTCTGCATATTTACGTACACAAACACTCTCCATATTATTTCCACTATTTCCAGTCCAAACGCTGATTCTCACGCCGGAGGGGCTTGCCAGAAGACCCCCGGCGCAGTTTCACGGTTGTTTCTTGTGGTGTGCAGATCACGGAGTCAGCTCAATCATCTCGCTGGACATCAATACCTGAGCCCAAACACATTCCTGCCCCATCAATACTAATGCTCCGTTTGTTTATTTGTGGGAAAATGATTTTCAAAAAAAGTTTATCCTCATTTTTAGGTGTTTGGTACATACCGAAAAATGGAGAAAATATTTTTCGAAAAATGTTTTCCCCACTTTTTTTAAAGTAAAATGACTTAGGAATTTTTCTTAAATAAAATATATTCGAAAAATGGTAACACCCTCACACACATACACACCTAATTTTTCATATACACCCCACATTACCCACCCCAAATCAACCACCCCCTGACCCATCCTCTCATAAAAAAGTTATTTATATTAATATTATTTTTACAACCCCCCCTCACCACCACCACCACCAAACACTCCCCCTCGGGTCAAAAAAATTTAATCATTTTAAATTTATTTTTAACAACTCCCTACTCCCACCACCTCAAGGTTAAAAAATATTTTTTTAATATATTTTAAAATTATATTTTAACAACTCCCCAACTCACAAGCAATTTTATTTTTTATTAACAGTTCACTTGATATTAATTTTCATTTAGTCAGTTCAATTTCAATTGATACCACTCAAAATAATAAGTTTTTATACTTATAACACCAATTAAAATACTATTACTCTCAGTTATTCTTTTAGCTACTCTACTTTTTATACTTACAACATCCGCTTTCTCTAATTCTCTTTATACTTTTATTTAAATCTTGGGTCAAAAATTTTGCTATAAAGTGAAGTAGAACGAAGAGAGTATACACCAAAATATATATTATCAATAATAATTTTTAAATATTGATTAGAATGATTAAAGTAGTTTAATATTATTGCTCAAAATAGCTTTCTGTTAACATAAAAAAATATTAAAAAATCGTTTTAAAACGAAATGAATAGTATTCAATGTTTCGTGATTATAATTAAAAGTAAAAATATGAGAAAAAATAGTTACGCCAAAACTTGATCTCGAACCTCGCTCGATAGCTTGCTTTGAAATCAACACGTCTCGTTTTGTTTGTAAAGAACATTGGCATGTTTCTAAAACTCATATTTTCTCCGTTCCTAAATGTATTTTCAAATTTGATGATGTCAAAAATGTACAAATCAGCCCAATTCTACCAGCATGTTGTATCTTGTATGATTGAATAGCCTGAAAATTAAAAACAAACACGTAAACTAAGCCGATTCTTTACCGGCGAACGCTCTCCATCGTGAGAGTATGTATTTATGTTTAGAATGAGAAATCAATTAACCAGAGTTTAGAGTCAAAATATGTGTTACCAAAATAATGTTAATTATGGCTTGTTTATATAAGTATAGGATTGTAAAATCATTTTGAATAGGAATTTATGTGTGAGCAGGTTATAATTCTAGTGGGATTATAACTACCCACAATTCTTTTTTAAGTAGGATTAAGTAATATTAGCACGTGCGCCTTGTAGCATGCTACTCGGCATATGATACTTAGTCAGCCTGACTTGATGCCGAGGAAGAGAGTGGTGAGGATAGGGCAGCCTGTTTCTTTGTTTTGTTGATGACCGAGGGAGGTCTCCTCGTCTTTTGATGAGGCCTGAGTCGATATTTGATGGATGCCTTACTCGAAATATAAGTTTGTGCCTTGCTGATATTTATAGTTGCTTTGCCTTATTCATTATTCGCTCTTTTATTTCTAGGTCGACATAGTGGAATGACGAGAAAGCATGACGAGCAAAGGTAGGGAAGACCCACTCCATTTGTCGTAATTGAGACTTGTATAGATTATATTTTGGTCCCAATCCATTGGGCCTTACCCGACTATGACCCACGTTCGTACCTCAGTTTATACCGTTCAGTAGCCCCCGACTTTCTAGCCTGGCTATGCCGAGGAGGAAGTGGTGCTCTACCTCCCCTTAAACGGATACGAACAGGTTTTCACAGATCACGAGTCGTCTTATAATCCACCGGTTATTTCGACAATGATGGGCGCGGTTTATGAGGTCTGGACATTCGGATTGGGAACCCTCTAGAACCTTAATTGCAAGGAAGAGACGGCAACTCAACCCGATTTCCGACCCATACCCGTATTAGATCTGGGTATAAAAGCCAAAATCCATTTCTTTTCTACTCTTTTATCACTATTCAACATTGAGAGTTAACTATTAAGCTTCAAATTTGCAGATTCGTTCTTGAGTTCTTCGTGATTTCTTTGTCAATTTCTGGTCTTCGTGCTTGATTTAGTGTGCACATTTCATCTTCAACATTTGATACATGTATAATTTCTTCCCCATCTCCTTATTTCTTGTGTTTCAAGGTTTTGATGCTGCTTTCTTGGCGTGTTCTTGAGGACCGCTATTGTTGGTGTTTGTTCTTGAGGTTTTTCTTAAGTTTCTTGAACAATTTCTTGTGCCTCCCTAGTTCATAGACATGACAAGAACGTGAAGGAGCAATCCCAACGCCCTATATTGTTATTATACCAAAAACCTTAAGATTTATCAGGGGATTGTGGAGCCGTGGATGATGTTAAGTTTGAACGAGATAGGGGAAATTCTGATGAGGTATCAGTCTCCTAGAACCGACGTACATTACCCAAGTCGGTTTGGGATTGACCGACTAGATACTGAATCCCCAAATGTTTTGTTGTTCCACAGTTGGACTGAGATCCTTGACCATATCAACTTGTACTACTTGACGTCTGACCATTTGGAGCTCCCTTCATTGTTGGGTAAGGATCCCTCCTCAGTTTTAATTAGTGGGACGGAGAGGGATGCTTCCTCGTCCTCGTCTTTAAGTTTGCATTGTCTAAATTTTGACCATTATTCTTTTATTTTTGCAGCCATGACGGGAAGAAGTAATGATGCTCGTTCTTCTGGTCCCTCAACCTTTGGGAGGATCGTAGATGCATTCACCGAGGGAGCCCATTCTGGAAGCCGAGGAGAGGCCGTGGGAGGTCCAACCGAGGTAAAACATACACCCCTAGGCCCAAACCCATTAGAGCCGGGGAATCTATGATAGAGGAACTTCACTATAAGTATGGGGTGTCGAGGGAAGATTATAGACTTAGCTACCTCCCCGGTATCCCTGTCAAAAATGAGAAGGCAATGGAGGTGGGGAAACGATATGGCGCGGCTAGGCAAGTCGGGGACGCTCCCGGGTGTACTGGCTGCAGCAGGTCCATTGCTGGTGAGGACAAAGTGTATCGCGCGTCAGAGACAGCAAGCAGCAGAGAAAGTGCAGAGAATGATCCCGGCTTGGTGAAGCCCCAGTTGACAGTGCAAAGCAAACCTGGAGGGAAATCTGGTAAGGAGAGCCTGAGGGATACCTTAACCAAAGCCCCAGCTTGAGGAAATTCCATGCAGCTTTATCGCAGACAGAGTCATCTTGTGGCCAAAGAGGCAACTCATCATTTCAAACCGCAGTCAATCAGTCGCTGGACAAGACTCAGAAATGTTTACGCGCAGGGGCACATCCTTCGAGGGTGGGAATGGATCCCGAGTTCGTGTATGACACTCTCGCTTTTGGGTTTAACTCTTTTGGGAGAGTATAAGCATCACAAGGTGTGGAAAAGTGTATGGAAGCCCCTGCTGACCGAAACAGTGTTTAGCTCTATCTTCCTATGATGTAGAAAGAGAAGACTTGTCGAGACACTTGAAAACTTGTCTTATTCGTGATGATCACAAAGCTGCTTAAAACCCTTTATTGATGTTCGGGTTATTCAACCACCAAAGCCGATATGAACAAATATTTTTATCAATCCTGAGGAGAAAACCCACTGATATCGAGGATCAAATTCAGAAGGATGGAAGGTGTATAGGGACGGCCCTTTCTGAGACCAGATTTTCTGAGATCTGTTTGTGATTTCGACCGGACTAGTAATGGTTGCCTACGTTCCCCTCCTTGGGAGGAGCTCAGGTCGCCGTAGTTCGGGCTTATCCCGAATGAAGAAAATGAACGTTGAAATTCGAGGATCTGAGGACCTTTGAGTATTTTGAGAATTTAAAAACATATCCTCTTGGAATGTCGATGGGAGACACGGATGTGAAGCCCCAGTGGGACGTCCACGACAAGTGTTTGTGGAGGAGAAATGAAATATGCTCACATAAAACGTTGAATGAATGGATCGAATTTGCACAATCTTTGCTTGACGGTCCTTTGAGCAGGGATGGATTTGGCTCCTCTTTAAGCAATAATCTGTTTTAGATCTAGACGATATTGGCATGAAACTGCTATCCGGTAGAAACTGCGACTGGGCTTCAGGGTTTCGATCGGTCTTCAGGTGATTTTGGAATATCATGACCTCTTAGGACGAGAGTTCGGCTAGGATTTTTGCTGACTGAACCTCTAAAGATGAGAGGTTGGGTTTTGGGTATGTGTTTGGGATTTCTAAGGTGAGGGAATCGATTTGCCTCTAAGAATGAGAGGTCAATCTTGGCTTTGGCCAAAGGCAAGGATAACGGTAATGGGAATTTCCTCTAAAATCGAGAGGACGGCTTGGGATCGGTTAGAGGTAATGGTGAGGGGACATCCGTGCTGTCTCTTTATTCACTCTGAGACTCCTCTTGAGTAACGATCGGATCCTTTGACTTTGCTTTCGAGAGGATCGCTGGGGATTAGGCTCTCTTTCTTTTCTTCATTTTTTTTTGTATTCTCTTTTTTTTTGGTTTTTTTTATTTTTGTCTCTCTCTCTTTTTTCAATTTTGCTTTTGAGAGGAGAATTTCAGCTAGTCCCCAGGATGGATCATTGCTTTCCGTCGTTCTTGAGCTTGGACACGGTCACTCTTCTTTTGAATCACGAGAGTCTCAAGGATAGTACCTCTTCTTCTGGCGATGGCTAAATGGGTTTCAAAACATGCCGATCTTGAACCGAAGGGATATTGTTTAGTGAGGGTAAGGTGATGGTTTCCCTAGGGGTGAAAGGTTTCAACCGCAGTCCCTACCGGATGATCCGAACGAGATCAAGTCTTCATTTGCTTGCTTATGTTTACTCTGAGAAAGATTCGTGCAAATTCATCGAGCAACGAGATGGTGAAGACGATGAAAGGTATGTGAGCATATGGGACGCGAGATGGGGAATTGGTGAGCCCCGCTTAGAGAAGGATATCAGTCAATTTTCTCACTTCGATCGATTTAAACATTAGTCATTTCAAAGTATTAGTCGGTGAGCAGCACAAGTGATCATTTGGAATAAGACCATTTCAATTAAATGTAACGTAGGTGTGCAAGTGATGTCTCGAGTCTAGCAAGAAGAGAAACAAAGATTTTTATCACTGCAACCCAAAAACTGGTCCAACGTGGACTCGACAAACTCATGTCCGAAAGGGACATTCTAGAACCTACGAAGATTGATTGACTTCTTCAACATTGGATGGAAGGAAAAACATCGTTGCCATCGGTGGGATGAGGACCCTTCTTAATCTTTCTGTCATTCACAAGTCGTCTTTCTTAGCTTTAGCAATCTGGGCAAGCAACCGGGGCTCTCGCTTCACAAGGAAAAATGGCTTCAAGGGTAGCACGCTACTTTTCGATGGACGCACCATTTGCACTCTGCTGACCCATGGGATATGAACTTCCAGGCTGGTGGGCCATAATCTTCTCTGCACCGAGCATTTTGGATTCCGAATCAGATGGACGACCACTCGGGCACTTGAACTGCTTCCGCCTCGGGAATATAGACCAATGAGCGCCGGGAACGGGAGCACACACCCAACTTGCCGTAGCCTTGCAGAGGTGAAGAGGGTGTATAGACGGAGGATAGAGAACTTTGAGATGGTACGGGAGAGGGAAGAGTACGGAAGGAGATGGACTCATGCAACACTTATTAATGTTCAAGTAAAAATCGGTGTCTTTTAAGTCCTATGAACGGTTGGGAAAGGCTAACCCTTTATTCACGCAATCTAGACCTCGGGGGAACCTAGGACACATCATCCAAAAATACACCAAATGCGTTGAGTCAAAATTAACAATAGGCAATGGTACCTAATCAAAACCGAAGCATTTATGGGACGGACGAGCAGCCCCAATTTCTGGAGAAATTTGGGCAGCATAACGGGTATTCCTGAAGAATTTCAAGGAAAAATCCGGCATGACCTCTCGTCGGTGCACGTTGACAAAGCGACATGATCTCTCGTTAGAACATGCCGTAGGAACGACATGTCCTCTCGTGAAATCATGTTGTGATGGCAACGTGCTCACACATGCTAGGTTTTGGGGTAGGTACGAAAGCTTATTATAATTTTTGAAACAATTTATTTTAGGGTATTTGAAAATGTCATGTCAAAACCAACCGTTTGGGTCAGGTTAAAAGTGTGGCACCACCTATAACGAGCTAGGGGGATAGGTTTGATATTAGGCGCTCAAACGTAGGCGAAATACATCACCGTCCGCGATGCCGTCAATCGCACCCGAGGGTTCTAGATCTACGTGAAGTAGTGTGCGGGATGGCTATGTTCCTTTATTTATGAAAATGATTTTTTATTTTTTTTTTTATTATTTTTTTATTTGAAACGGGGGAGAAATTAAAACAACTCACACACACATCCCCGTAGAGCATAATAATCAAGGATCACTAATTGATCATGGGGGACTGCCCCACAATCATAACCTGTATCAAAACCCAACTCCTGCAAAATGACCACTTATGTTGCGTGACACAGGAATGATGAGGTCAAATGTGTCGCGTGACACAAGGAGGCCCATATCCAGAATCTGAACAAAAACCAAATCAGCTCCAGCCTCCAAGCACAATGCAATGACTCAGCCCCAGCACTAGCACATTCTCAATAGGAAGCAGGGAAGGGGGAGGAAATAAAGCAAAGCAATAAAATGTATTTTAGGCACATAGAATGTCACACAACCAAGCACACACAAATGAATGAAATGGATGTTGAACAAGCACGAAAGTTTGACCCACTTTTAAAAAACAAGTTTCAATTCCCCAGCAGAGTCGCCACTGAATGTGCGCTCGCTGAAAAAATAATAGGAATAGGGAGTCGCCATGCCGTTTTTAAGGAAACATTGAAAACCTTTTGAAAAGAGAAAATGGGTTTGGGGGTCAGGTTACGTGTTGGGAAGAATCGAGAGTTCACCCAACACGCCTCGTCCGTAGACGAGTCTTTCTAATGTTCAACATCCAAAACATTCAAACGTGTGTGCAAATGTGTGAGACACAATATGTGTAAAATGCATTTTAATGCTTTATTGATAAACAACTTGAAATACAACTTGTGAACCACTTGGTGCGGGGGGGCACATCCCGATTTACAACGAGGAAGAACAGGACTTACAACTGAAATTGAACCTGCTGCAGAGGACTCATTGTGTCGCGTGACACAGGATCTGAAGGATCAATGGTGTCGCGTGACACAACAAAGCACTCTGCAGAGGTTTTACAAAACTGACACTACAGCAACACCAAATGAACAAAATATCATATTACAGCCTAAAATGAACAAATTCAACAGCAAGCAAACCAGAGGAAACGGATTACAACTGAAATCAATAGTCTCTGCATAGGCTTAGTTATGTCGCGCTACACAGGACGGATGAGACCCGAAGTGTCTTGTGACATAACCTTACCGTCTGCAGATACTTCACAATTGGAGCACATATCCAACAGAGAACAATTTAGATCAAACAACAACACCCAAACAACTCAGAAATCAATGAATCCCCAATAGATTGACCAAAGGGATATGGATATGGGAGATCCACACTCCCTTGGCTAATAAGCACCAAATTCAACGAAATCACATCATGTATACCAATTATACCAAACCAAGCTATTTAAACAGAGAGATGGCAGTTGGAACTTGATAATTGGAGGCGGATGGAGCCTAATTATCAAGTCCGGGAACAGTAATTGCAATGAAGCAAACAGCGACAAATATGAGACAGAGATAGGGAAGTCGTTACCCTCGTAGTGTCTATGCTCCTTAAACCATGTTAGGTAGAAGGATCTTTAAATCAGCTTCCGAGAACATATTCGAATCACAGACCAAGTAGCCTTGCAATTTCCAGTAATTGTGCATGTGTGTTAAATGAATATACTGGAAACAGAGAGAGAGAGAGAGTTGAGGGAGGTTTTGAACGGTGGTCACTACTCCGGTGCAAATTGGACAGAGAGAGACGCCAAGGGATCAGGAGATGCTGCATACTGAAATTGGGGGTGATCGGAATCCGTTGGTGGAGCGGTGGTGGTGAACGGCTTTAAGGTTAGAACAGGGGATGAGAAGGCGATCGGTTTTGGTAGAATTGAGAGAATTGGCTGAGGTTTCCGGTGAGGATTTCTGTTCAATTGGGGTTGAGGGAGAGAACAGTTGTTGCTTCGATTGAGAAGGATTGGGAGAGATTGGATCGGGGAAGAAGGAAATTGAGGTAGGCAAAGGTAGAACGGTGATGGAGGTTAAGGTTGGGTTTGTTTTCCGGTGAGGAGGAGCTCGGTTAGGGAGGAGATTAGGGAGGATTGGTGTTGGTCTTGGCCGGAGAGGGGAAGGCTAGGTTGAGGTGAAGAAGACGACGCAGGGAGGGAGCAAGGTAATTGCATTTAGAGAGAGAGAGAGGAGAGAGAGTAGTGAGAGAAGCTGTGTGTGTTCTTTTCCAAATGACAGGAAATTTCTATTTAAACATATATTGAGACAATGGATTATAATGTCGCACGACTCAACGCTTCGCTTTTCCATGCCTCAAGTTGTCGCACGACTGGTCACGCCCATAACTGTTTCTGGCGCCAAAACCTGCTTCTGGAACATTCAGAGTTAATTCTTTAAAAGCCCAAAGCAGTTAATTCCCTGTAGGTCCTTTTGTCCGAGAAAAATACTAAAAAATACTTCCTTCGCGAGAAACTCATAAAATGTTTCCGGAAGTCTTGGAACGGACCGAGAATTTACTAAAATGCCCCTTAGTGCGATTTTATCATTTAAGATGCACCTAAAAAGGGTTGCGAATTGGATTGGCGTACTTACAGCGGTTTGGGGTTTGAAGGAGCATTTGCTTGACTGGGATCTTCTGAGAGCTGCAGCTCATTTCTGGGATGAAAGGAGGCATGTGTATAGTTTCTCGTATAATGAGCTCATGCCTATACTTGAAGACTTTCAGGCTATCCTTGGAGGACCTGAGGTGAAGCAGATTGTTCTTCCTTTTACGGACGGCCTGACCACCGTTGAGAAGTTGATGCCTCTGCTTGGCGTTTCTGCTGAAGAAGCATACGAGATGCTGATACCGAACACTGACCATGTTGAAATTTTTGGCTGCCAGATAGGTTTGCAAGTGCTGATGGGAGCGTTGCTGCGTGGGATGCTTTTGGTCTATGAATGATTGCTACTCTGTTCACATTCACATCCTTGGGGGTGTGCCATCATAGTGTTCTGGACCTGGTGAGGCAGTACCGGAGCGGAGGAGATATCGTGCCTTTAATCTTGGGCGAGACATTCCATGGCATAGGTCAGATGGCAATCGGTAGCCAGTACATGTGGGGAGGGAGTCCCTCTATCCTTACTTTGTGGCTGAGGGAGAGGTTGCAAGTGATGCCTGAGGTTCCAGTGACATCTGATCCTTGGTTCTTCTCTTGGTGACCCTTGGTGAAAGGAGGCAGTCAGGCTGACTTAGAGCTTTGGATGGCCAAACTTTGCACACATCGTCTGCGATGGTGGGTTCCTCACTAGAAGTTGCAGAATTGTAGGACCATTCAGGAAGGTCTCTTCATTGTCAGAGTTCTGGGGTTGTCCCAGTCTTCTTTCTATATTCTGTCTTTGGTGCTGCGGCAGTTTGGGCTGGAGCAGGTTCCGTTGGTGGGCTTGAGTGATGCTGCTACCTTTGAGGTGGGATCACTTTTCATGGATGATATTTCGACGTTATTGCTTTTCATGCGGTTGTGGCAATATGCATCTTTTCCTGCCAGGGTTCTCTTTCACCGGAGAGGGGGCACTGTTCTGCCTACTCAATATTTGAACTGGTACGAGGAGTGTATAGGGGAGACACAAATGGCTCTTCTATGGAGACGAAGTGAACTATTGAGTCTTAACCGGCGTGACAACTCATCTTTGAGGAGGGCTGAAGGGATGGCTAACCCTCGAGATAGTACTGGGGATGATATGGCTGATTATGAGGTCAATGCTAGTCGGTTGGCCAATCAGAGCACAGATATGGCGACTCAGAGAGAGGCAGATCGTGATAGAGCTAGGGAAAGGGCTGCGTTGGCAGACATAGGCTTGACACAGGCGTCAGGAATGGTTCCAGAGCCAGGTAGGAGGACTATGGGGATATTTCCTATAAAGGCAAATAATACCCACCGTGGGAAAGGGAAAGGGAGGAAAGATGAAGGACCGAGTACGAGTGGCTAGGTTGACCTTGCCATTCGGAATATCCACCCACTGTCATTGCAGAAACATTAAGCTGATTAAGTGTTTTATGTTGTTTTGCTAGCTTGTAGCGAGTCAAGAGTAGACCGTGCTTGAACTCATCAAAAATTGTTTTAACCGTAATGAATCTGTAGGTTAAATTTAAGAGTTTTTCGGAACACAAGTGATTGGTGTTGTATTTGAAATTTTATTTGTTTTTGAGACCGAACCAATGATGGCTGCCTACGTTCCCCTTTTACAAATGGATTAAGGGGCTCAGGTCACCATAGTTCGACACTTTGGAGAAATTTGAAGTAGGGTGAAAAGTGTGACCCTGTTTTTTATCTAGATCATTTTGGGATGTATCTAGTTGGGTATTACTCATTTAGCACTTTGAATTACTGATTGGCGGTGTATGGGGAGAGAGATCTGACTCATGTTCTTCCTCAAATGAAGTATCTGCGGAGCTTGCTTCCGTTTACTGGGTTGACGAAAGGGTTCCCATCCAAATCTGTTAGCTTCATTGCTCCTCCGGAGAAGATTCTTTGTACCACGAACGGGCCTATCCATGTAGGTTCCCACTTTCGAGGGGATTGCTATGTGTAGGAGGCTTTTCCTTAAGCACCAAGTCGCCTTCTCGGATGTCTCGGATCTTGACTTTCTTATCAAATGCTCGGGCCATTCTACTTTGGTAGGCACGAGTATGTTCCATGGCTTTCAGTCTTCGCTCGTCGAGTAGAGCCAGTTCGTCATGACGGCTTTGGAGCCATTCGACTCCGTTGATTCCGTTTTCCAAGAGGACTCGGAGGGATGGAATTTCTAGCTCAACTGGTAACACTGCTTCCATTCCGTATGTCAGTGCAAAAGGAGTCTCCCCTGTGGCGGTTCTGACTGATGTTCTGTATACCCATAGTGCTAGATGTAGCTTTTCGGGCCAATCCCGACCTCTGACGGCCATATTTTTTATTATTCTTGCAAGAGTCTTGTTTGCTTCCTCTACTGCACCATTAGTCTGTAGTCTGTAGGGAGAAGACTTGTGGCGTGTAACTCTGAACTCGGTCAACAACTGGTCACAATCTCCTTCAAAATGGGTCCCATTGTCGGATATGATCTCGTTGGGTACCCCGTATCTGCACAAGATGTTCTCTTTGATGAACTCGTCCACCTTCTTGGAATTCAGTACTTTATATGATCTGGCTTCTACCCATTTGGTGAAGTAGTCGACTGCGACTAATTTGAAATCGTGGCCGTTGCTCCCGGGTGGAGTGATTTTTTCGATGACGTCAATTCCCTATGTGGCGAAAGGACATGGTGTAGTCATGCAGTAGAGCTCGTGAGGAGGAATAAGGTTGAGGTTGGAGAACCGTTGACATTTGTCGTAGCTTCTGATGAACTGGGTGCATTCTGTTTCCATTGATACCAGTAGTAGCCCATACGGAGGATGATCTGTGTCAATGCTCGAGCGTTCATGTGTGGACCGCAGGTTCCGTTGTGAACTTCGTTCATCAGCTCGCTGGCCTTTTCATTATTTACACACCGGAGGAGTGGTCCTTGGTGGCGCTTCTTGTACAATATACCCCCAGAATGACGAAGTGGGATGCTAGGCATTTTAGAGCCATCATGTTTTTGGCTTTGATCCCTTCTTTGTATTTTCCATTTCATTTGGGAAGGAAGCTTCTCCATTTTGGAGGTACAGGTAGATTTGATTATACCAGGGTTCGTCGATTGGTTCATGTTCAACTTCGAACTCGCAGCAGTAGGCTGGGGTTTCCCGTCAGCCTATTCTGAAGAGTTTTACTGATTTCCCTTTGGGAATTTCAACAAGAGATGCTAGGGTCGCCAGGGCATCGGCAAAGCGGTTCCTGTCTCTTGGCAAGTAGTGAAAAGAGATGTCCTTAAACTGAGCTATGAGCTCCTCCATATATGCATGGTACTTATGGAGGCCAGAGTCTATTGTCTTCCATTTGTTGGACACTTGATTGATGATCATTGCTGAGTCTCCGTACACTTCCAGTTCTTTGATGTTGCGTTCAAGAGCGGCTTCTAGGCCGGCTACGCAAGCTTCATATTCTGCTGCATTGTTTCAAAATTCAGTTCTATGGCTATGGGAGTTGTAAGCGTTGTGAGAAAGAAATTCCGATTCTTTTCGTTTTTATGAGTCGCCACCTATATTATTTGATTGGAAACATAGAAAAACCATTTGAAAGAGATTTGAGTTCGGGGCTTAGGTTATGAAATGGGTAGGTTTAGAAGGCATTCATTTCACCCAATCCGGAGATCGGTCTTGCTAAAGAAAAGAGAGGTTTTTCCAAAAGAAGAAGTAAAAACGAATTTAATACTACAAATAAAGATCCATTTGACGAGGTCAAACGGAATGTAGAATCGATTGCTTCGAGACCGTCTCCATGATTTGGAGAGGCTCTAGGCCGATCCTAGATTCTATGGACTTATACCACTCTAACAATCAATTAGAAGGAAGATTAGGAATTACCTTGCGTGAGGTGATTTGGGCAGAGTTTCGACTCAAGTTTAGAGTCGACCCTTCACACGGACAGAGCTTCGCCTTGGTCCTTGATTGGGAGGTTGATGCTTGTTTATCAACAAGGTTGACAAACAAACTATGAGGTGAGTTTTAGGGTGATTTTGAGGGATTCTTTCAGGGAAAGAAAACGACAAAATGTGTGTGTGTTGTGTAAAGTTGCGGTTTGGGATTTTCGACTTTCGACCTCCGATCCTTGGAAGTCACCAAGTATTTATAGAGGTTGGATATGAAGAAGTGGAGAGTTAAAACCCTATCAGATGGTTCTAGACCTCCTCTCCTATTGGTTGGCCGGAGAGATAAAGTTTTATCTCGAAAAGAGGTTGAAATCGACGAGGAACCGGCTGTCGTCCGCAATCCGCAGAGGGGGATATCTCGCGCGAGACACGCCATCTCGCGGCGAGATATTGCTCCTGTGGGACAGCATTTGTCCTTTCCTCGTTATCTCGTATGCGCTTTAGTCCCAAACTAACGGTAGTTAGTCAAAACTTAACGAAACATGACGAAATGGTGGATTTCTACTTCTTGACTCAAAGCGAGACTTAGAGTGGTATAAGTATGTTCCGATGTGTTAAGAATGGGGTGTCTACAGAGCCCCTCGGCGACAAGTCTTATGAAAGAAGTCATGTCGACGATACAAAAGACATCATTCTGAAAATCGGGATGGTCGTGCGCCACCGCCTACGTATCTCTATCGGAGAATCAGACCAAAACGTAGTTCGACTCCAAAACACGAAAAGGTTGCTTTAGGTATTTTGAAAATCATTTGAAAATCGCGGAGATTTTGTTTTTGAAAAGGTAAATTCATACTGAGGAATCAAATCAAGACCCACCCAGAATATACCGCCCGTCTCGAAGATTCGCTGCCGGGCTCCGAATCCTGTGGGAATTATGTTAGAACACAAAGGCTTACCTGTCCGGTCTTCTGAGTCCTGTTGTTTTTGTGACGATTCGCCTTTCTGGGCTCCGAATCGGGCTTTTTGCTGTTGGGGATGACGATTCACCTGTTTGGGCGTTGAATCGAGCTTTTGGTTTGACGATCCACCTGTTTGGGCGTTGGACCGGGCTTTTGGTTTGACGATCCACCTGTTTGGGCGTTGGACCGAGCTTTTTGGATGACGATCCACCTGTTTGGGCGTTGGACCGAGCTTTTTGGATGACGATCCACCTGTTTGGGCGTTGGACCGGGCTTTTCTGATGACGATCCACCTGTTTGGGCGTTGGACCGGGCTTTTCTGATGACGATCCACCTGTCTGGGCGTTGGACCGGGCTTTTGATTTGATGATTCACCTTTCTGGGCTCAATCATGTGGATTGAGTTGATCTTTGGACCACTCTGCCTTCTGCGACTGGTGCCGTACCGGGCGATCGTGCGCATGTCACGTTTGACTCGTTCCGTGACTTGCGGTGCCGGTTTTTCCACGTTTCCCTGCTAGTTTATCATTTCCAAGGGTAAATGTGTCAAAATTTTGAACTTTGACGTTGCGTAGACGCTTATTGTCGAGGACAATTTGGTCACTTTCCAGAAGGTTTATCTCGCCGCGAGATATGATATACCGCGCGAGATATCTACTGTCGGGGCATATAAACAGCAACTCTAGCTCATTTTGAAAACATCATTTTCAAAATTTCCCTCCCTAGCTCGAGCCAAGGTCCTTTTTCTCTGCAATTTTTCGTGGATTGCTTGGTGTTTCTTCCTTCCAATCAATTTCCAATCCTTTTTCCCTCCATAATCCATGGCTCAAGAACAAAGGAACCCGATTTTGGGTAGCTATTTGCTAGGGAAGGATTACCCTCGCGATGATCTTACCTTTGATAGGCACGCCTACATCTCTACCGCTGTCCGGGAGGGCTTGGTAAGAACTCTATCTTCACCTTTTGTTTCTTGTATTGCATTGATTTGAATCCCCTTTCCCTTGAATTCAAAATTCCACCAAAGGCTTTTGTTCATGTTTGTGCTTAGAACTAGGTTCTTCTTACATGCGTTGATTTTGTGCATTTCTTTGGATGCTTGTTGTTGCATTGTGTGCGTATGAGCCTCCTACACATCATGGATTGTAGGAGAGGTTGATTCGGATTATGATTGACATCCTTGGGCAAGCTTTTCTTGTACGCACGCCAAGTGTTCGATGAAATGCCCCAATGAAAAATTTCTTCTATTTCATTGATTTCTTGACATGGAATGATTTCTAACGTTGCCCTCTCTGTTTTTCCTCTGTTTTGCAGTCGTACAAGCCAATTAAGAACTGTCGAGGAAGTCCGAAAATGGCTAAGGCGGTTTGGGACAAGATCAAGGATCTTGACGGCGTCCGAGCTAGGGTGGCCCAAACGGGTCTTCTGACTTTTGTTGACAATATTTGGGGAATAAGGCGGACCCCCCAAGTTCTCCAGGCTATTCGGGAGAGGGTGGTGGGACACTACCCACACGATCCATTTGCGCTTCGGGGAAGCAACGATGACTCCGACTGATTTTCTGGCTATCACGGGGTTGGAGTTTATTGGTGATCCCCTGCCGAAGTTTCCGAATTATAAGCCCGCGAATCCAGCGGCGTGGAGGCAGTTGATTGGTTTCCCCCCTAACAAGGTCAAGGGGTTTGCTGCTGAGTTGACTCCCCTCCGGCGTCAGATTGAGGAGTATGCTGAGAAGCCAAATATGCATACTGATCGGTTGGTGAGGGGTGCCCTCTCGGTATATCCTTTCGAGACTATTTTTGCGAACCACTCTTCTACGGCCCGTCTTTCTCTCGTTACGTTTGTTGGTTGATCTCGATGAGGTGAGCGGCTACGATTGGGGCTCACGGATCGGCCTTCTGCTACCACGCCATGGATGAGGCGTGTAGGCATACCAAGGATACTCTGTCGGGGTATTCTTATGACTGGGAGGTATGCTCTTTGATTCTGTTTCTGTTTTCTGTCTGTATGCTCTATCTGCGTTTCCTTTACTGAATCTGTTCCGTTTTCTTGTGCAGATATGGGGCTACACTGTCCTTGGGCTGTATAGGTTTGAGTTGGAGAGCCGGGCCCCTTTGTTTCCGGATATCAGGAGGTGGAGCCACCCGAATCGGAGCGTCGATGAGGAGGAGGACCAGGATTGGACTTTGACGGTGGCGGAGGCGCGGGCCATGCTGGACACCTTTGAGTATGAGAGGCTGGGCCTATATCCTTGGACCTTGTTAGAGCTGGAGGTGCATCGAGCTTGGGATGCCACCGGGATGCAGAGGATGCTGGCATCTTTGGAGGGAGATACCATGTATCTCGGTGAGCGGGTCTTCCCACAGCATGGCGGGGTAGACTATCATACAGGGTGCCGGCGGATCCGCCGAGGTCGATGTATCCCACCCACTCTATTCCGGAGGATGATTATGCTAGTCTTCTGGTAGGGGATGCAGCGACGGCTTGCGTGATCCCCGGGGCTTCTTATGCAGAGTTTCTGCCTCGGTTGATGGGTCCCCTCCTGGTGGGGGATAGGCGATCACATGCTCGTGGCTCCTCCTCTGCTTCTGCTTCAGGTTCTTCAGCCCCTAGCACTTCCTCTCAGGCTACCGGTTCTCTGCCTTTTGCCCCGGATTACGGCCCTTTGGGCTATACATACATGATGGGGAGCATGCCGATGATGGGGCATATCCCGTCTCCTGATCAGATCCCTGAGGGTTACCGCCTCCCAGCTGATGTCTCTTCGGTATGCTTCTGTTTCTCGTATTCGTCCATATAAGTGTATATGTCCGACTTCATCTGAGCATCTTCTTTTCTTTGATTGTCAGGTCACCATATCCGCGGCCGATTACAACCGTGGAGCGACCAAGATGGCTGGGTTGATGGCTTTGGTGTCAGACCTGTCTGAGAGGCTGTTCCAGAAGGCTTCTTCGGCGGCCTCGACAGTGGCCTCGGCGATGACCCCCACTTGCGGAGCCAAGAGATCGAGGAGGGATGGTAGCCCCCATGGTGGTGATGGCGGAGGTGCCGGCGGCTCGAGCGACTTGGTGGCGTGATCCCCTCCCCTTTTTCTCTTTATCTGATGATCTGTACATATTGGCCGTGTGGGCCCAGACAATTTTTTTTTTCTTTTCTGGTACCTGTTAGGAACAAGTAGGCAGCACAAAACAATGGTTTTTTTTTCTTAGCCCCTAATCCTAGGTCTAATTAGTTTAATTAACTTTCTCGACTTTCCATGTTTTTTCGGAAATGGGATGGCCGTTAGGCCGCAATTTTGAGCCTGAATATGGTGTTTTATTGCATGTTATGAATTGTACACGCAGGTTTTTCGAGACTTGCTTCGTCAAGTCGGGGCTAGATTGCTGTTTGAGTAGAACTGCTGTTGCTTTTTCGTAGGGATATCTCGCGAGAGATAAGGTGTCTCGCACGAGACACGCTACCCAGGCAGAAATCTCTTCCTTTTTCGAATAGGATTTTGACAGTTTTCCCTATGAAATCACCCTGTAGTCCGGCCAGATAATTCATTCTAGCCTTTCAAACTCTAGAGATATCCTGTTAGGGTGAAACTCTTGTCTTCTTTTTCAACCCTGTGATCCATGGCTTCCAAGGAGATTGCCCCAACGTCCATGATTGTCGATGATTTTTCTTTGTCCTCTGAAGTGATTGCCTCTTTCAAACAAGCATCAAGGGATTTTGTAAGGTCGTTTCGCAACCGGTCTCGCAATAAGTTTATCGCAGAATTCGGATTTAGAATTCTTTTCACTTTGAAGAACCTCCAACCGGATTGGAAGTTATTGCAGTGGTGCCGCTTCGATTTTGGGATCCCTCTATTCATCTTTTCAATTTTTCTTTGAATGAGATGGTGCCTACTGTGGAGGAATTCGCCATTATCTTGGATATGCCTTTGACTGGTGAGATTGCTGTTCCTAAGTATTATAGGAATCACTCGGAGGCTTTGAACGAATTGTTAGGGATCCCCCTTGATACTTGCTATGGGTTGGTTCACCGCAAGTGGGTTGATTGCTCTTCTTTCCGGATGCTTCAATGGTGATTCTGATGATGACGCTTTTCATGTCCATAAGCGGAATTTTCTCGGCTCTTTCTCTTTTCGAAGATGTTTTGTTTACGTGTGGGACGGCTTGGTCGATTCCCAACCGGTGGAAGTTGTTCTCGAGGCTAGGAAACGTTCTAGGAACATTATTCCGCTAATCTTGGGTGAGACCCTTCATGGTCTTGATGAGCCGCATAGATCAAGGCGTCATGACTCAAGGGAGTCCCCTCCGTTGACTATTTGGCTTAGGGAGCATCTCAAGTTGATAGGTCCCCCATAGGAATATTCTCCTTTTACATATCATACGCGAAAGTTGTTGATCAAAGATCTTTCAAATGCGGATGAATGGGCCGAAGTTGATTGTGAAAACCGAAACCGCCGACATTCTCTCGGTGTCCACCTTATCGAGGTTGAACAAGTATGTTGCCAATACCAAGGGTTTTGACAGGTTGTTCTTCCGGTTTGCGAGATTCCTCCTTTTACTTTCCTGCGGGTGCTCCGTCAGTTTGGTCAGCAGCAGGACACTTATCTTTTCGAAGGAGCTTCTCGTGTAGTGTCTTATATTGGTGTAGAGTTTGCGCAGGTGCTAGCTCAAGCATGGGGTGAAGGAACTAATCGGGACCGATGGTCGAACCTTTGGAATTTTAATGCAAGCATCTTCCTGTCTGACAAATATTTGGATTGGTTCCTCCATACCGGTCATCCTAGTGCAGAGAAGATTGATGATTTGCGGCTTTCACTGCTAAGAGATTCTTTTGTAGCTAGCAGTATCTTGCGAAGGAGCGAGGCTCAGTCTGATCCTGCTAATGTGCGAACTGATCCAACTCAGGATTTCCTTGACGGGGATTGGTATGAGAGGCGAGGCAAGGGAATGCCTGGAAAGACGCAAGCTTTGGATAGGCCTCATGTCTTCAAGAGATTGTCTGAATCTGCCTTTAATCGTCTTGACTCTGTTTTTGATCGTCTCGAGGGATGCTCAGCTTCGAAAGGTTCAAAGCGCAAGAAGGATCACGAAGACGGTGGAGACCATGTCCGCCGGCCAACCAAGTCAATGAAAGGCTAGATCTTTAGGAGTACCAAGAGATTGCTTTGATAGATCAATTGTTTCTGCTTTATTAGTATTATTTTTTTTTCAAGTTTGTTAGCTTAGCAAATTAGTCGTTGTGGTTAGGATTTCCCTATTGTCATTAATGAAACGCATTCGATTAATAAAAGGGACAACTTTGATTTATTTATTTGATTAGACCGAACCCGAAGGCCGCCTACGTTCCTCTTTACAGCAATTAAACAAGAGGCTCAGTCCAACGTAGTTCATTTTTGAGAAAAGGACAAAATATGGCTCCAAAGCCGTGGAGTAATCTCGCGCGAGATAAGGCCCTTTTTTTTTTTTTTTTTTTTTTTTTTTTTTTTTTATGCACACCCTTTCTTTTGCCTAGACCGCCCTTCGGGTTTTCAATCTAGCGGGCTTCTTTTCTTGTGCTAGCTCTAATTTTTGCCTAGGTCGTCCTTTCCGGGATTTTCAACCTAGCGAGCGATTTCTTTTAAGGAGGCCAAGTCACGCGAAGTACTTCTTGAGCTTGTCCATGTTGACCGGCTTTGGTAGTTGATCTCCGTCTAAGTCTACCAGCTGAAGGGCTCCCCCAGAGAATATCTTCTTCACAATGTAGGGTCCTATCCATCTTGGTCCCCACTTGCCTAACGGGTTGAAAGGTCCGGGACGATGCTCACTGAGCACCAGTCGCCTACTCGATGTTCCTTGTCTTGACCTTTTTGTTGAAAGCTCTTGCCATTCTTCTTTGGTAAACTTGAGTGTGTTCGGCCGCTTTCAACCTTCTTTCGTCCAATAGGGCTAGCTCTTCGTATCCGCTTTCTAGCGCCGACTTCATTCACTTGGTTTTCTAGGAGAACCCTTAGTGATGGTATTTCCAATTCTATCGGTAAGACAAATTCTCCATCCCGAATGTGATGGCGTAGGGAGTTTCTCCTGTAGCTGTTCGGATCAAGTGCGGTACCCCCATAGTGTGAATGGCAGCTTGTCGGGCCGCTTTTCCAAAGGATCGCCGTTTTTCCGATGATAGTCTCGATTGTTTTGTTCGCGGCTTCAACCGCTCCGTTTGTTTGAGGCCTATAAGGAGACGACTTGTGTCTCGTGATTTTGTACTCGGCCGCAGGCGATCGGTTTCCTTCTCGAAGTGTGACCCATTATCGGATATCATCTCTTGTGGAACCCCATATCGGCAGATGATGTTGTGTTTGATGAATTCTGCAACCTTTCTGGCATTCAGAACTTTGTAGGAGGCGGCCTCGACCCATTTAGTGAAATAGTCGATGGCTACTAGGACGAAACAGTTGTCCGGGCTGCTCTCGCGGTGGTGTGATCTTTCCAATCACGTCTATTCCCCATGTAGAGAACGGCCAAGGTGAAGTCATTGGGTACAAAGCAAGGAAGGCGGTGCATGCCGAAGATTGGCGTGTATCCGACACTTGTGGCACTTCTTGACCATTTTGGTACAGTCGGCTTCCATGGTCAGCCAAAAGTACCCTTGTCTGATGATCTTTTTGGCGAGCATGTTTCCGCTCATGTGGGTTCCACATATGCCTTGATGAACATGGTCCATTATTTCCTAGGCCTCTTCCTCGGTGGCGCAAAGGAGGTTTCCTTGGGAATGTTTCTTGAATAAACGGCCAGCAGTGATGACGTAATTGGCAGCCAACCTCTTAAGGGCGATCTGAGTCTTCAGGTCTGTCTCAGGTGGTATGGTTCCATCTAGGATGAAATACCAAATGTCGTGGTACCATGGTTTCCCTTCGGAGTTTTCAACAGCGGCACCATTGGATAACCATTTGTCTTTGTAGTCGTGAAGATCTATAACGGCGCAGTATGCAGGAGTTACACGCCGTGTTATCTTGAAGGGTTTAACTGCTTTTCCTTTAGGGATTTCGACCAAAGAAGCAAGTGTGGCTAATGCGTCCGCAAACCAATTTTTGTCTCTGGGGAGATAGTGGAATCAGACATCTTGAAAATGTTGCGCCAACTCTTGGAGATGGGCACTGTATCTTTGAAGGGTTGGATCTTGGACCCTCCACTTCTTCAATGTCTGATTGATGATCAATTGGGAATCCCCGAATACCTCGAGTTCAGCCACGTTGCGTTCTAGGGCTGCCTCAAGCCCCGCTATGCAAGCCTCGTATTCTGCGGTATTGTTGGTGGCGTCAAAGTCAAGACGTACTGCTAGTGGAGTGTAGATGTCGTTAGGGTCTACCAATAACATTCCGATGCCAAACCCTCTCTTGTTGGCTGCGCCATCGAAAAATAATTGCCACTTATTTTCTTCTATGCTTAAGATGTCCTCATCAGGGAATCGCGGGTCTTCCCCCTTCACTTCGTCGCAAGGAAATTCGGCCAACTGATCTTCGAATACACTCCCTCTGACGGATTTCTGAGTGACGTAAGTGATATCATACCCCGCGAGTATGAAGTACCATTTGGCTAGTCTCGAAGACAAATTTGATTTGTCTAGGATATATTTTAGTGGATCCATCTTTGCGATGAGACGGACTGGAAAGGCTTCCATATAGTGCTTTAGCCTTTGTGATACCCAGACGAGAGCAGCGCATGACTTGTCGAGTGGAGAGTAGTTGATTTCACTGCCTTGGAATCTGCGGCTGACAAAGTAGATGGCATTTTCTCGTGTGCGAAGTTTGTTGTTCTTGAGCAAGCATAGCCCCTAATGCGTTGTGCTGTGATCGTGAGGTACAACTTCAAGGGCTTCTCCTTGTGTGGTGGACCCAGGATAGGTGGGGAAGTCAAGTAGTGCTTAACTTCCTCGAATGCTTCGACATTCTTCGGTCCACTCTTGAGGTGCGTTTTCTTAAGCGGCTTAAAGATGGGGTCGCACATTGTAGTCGGTTGATTAATGAATCGATCCGATATATTGAGTCGCCCATGAATCCCTTTACTTCTTTCGTGTCCTGGGTGGAGGCATGTACGTAATGGCCTTTATCTTGGCGGGATGCGGCTTCTATGCCGCGTTCGTGACCATGTATCCCAAGACTTTCCCTTTGACTACTCCGAATGAGCATTTGGCGGGGTTGAGTCTCATTTTGTGCCGTCTCGCCGATTGAAGAATTTTCCGAGATCTCAAGTGTTGGCCATCCGTCCCCTTCGAGTGGATAATCATGTCGTCCACATACACCTCTATTTCTTTATGGATCATGTCGTGGAATAGTGTCGTGATCGCTCTCGATAGGTAGCCCCGGCGTTCTTGAGGCCAAACGGCATGACCGTGTAGCGTAATGTTCCCAAGGTGTGGTGAATGCCGTTTTGCCGGTCCTCTTCGCCATGAGGATTTGGTTATACCCTGCGAACCCGTCGACGAATGAGCGGACCTCGTACGCCGTGGCATCGACCAACATGTCTATGTTTGGTAGTGGGAAGTCATCTTTAGGGGATGCCTTGTTCAAGTCTCTGAAATCAACACGCACCCGTATTTTCCCGTTTGACTTGGCTACTTGCACCGTGTTTGCTGACCATTCCGGATATTCAATCACTTTGATGAACCCTACATTCAAGAGTTTCATGATTTCTTCTTTCACTTGCATTGATCATTCCGGCTTGATTCTGCGTAGTTTCTGCTTGACGGGCTTGGCGTTGGGTAGCAGCGGTATCTTGTGTTCTACAACCGATCGATTCAACCTGTGCATATCTTTGTAGGACCAAGCGAAAACGTCGACATATTCTCTCGAGGAGCCGGGTCAAGGTTTCTCTCGTCTTCCCCTTGAAGAAGCCGCCGATCTTTGTTTCTCTGGGGTCTTCCGTCGTCCCAAGATTAACCGTTTGCATTTCCTCGTCGTCAACAGGGCCATTCTTTCCACAACGACCTACTTGCTTAGCTAATTCTTTTAAGATTTGTTCGTTATCTTAATCTATCTCATCGTATGGTTCCTTATTAACGTGTTCATTATATTGATTATTATTAGTTAATTCATCATTTACGATGTTAGCAATCTCAGTGGTACTTAAAGATCAAAGTTTTCATTAAGGAAGTAAGGGAATACATGTTCAAATACCGCCTCGATTTCCTCTTGAGTGAGTTCATCTGAGGTGGAGCCTCGCTTCTAATGTAAAAGTTGTAGGGCCTATCTTCCCGCGAGGGTGGGGAGTGCAACCAAGCTCTTTGATCATGAAGTCTTCATCAACAATCTGGTCCTCCCAAGTGACGTGCCGCTTAGAATTGGCTCATCACATTTCGTATTAGTCTTGTGTAGTCGGTAGTTGGAGCGTCCCCTTGGATATTGCATGAATCTCGTCAGTCTTCTAACCGGCACAGTCTTGGAACTGCCGCAAAGCATGTCTTCTCCCAACACAAAGTCCCATTCGCTTGTCATTTCTGCCTTCGTGCCCCACAAATCATTAGGGATTAGTGGGACGGATTCTGTTTCATCTGGAGAAGCATCGCAGTCGTTGAAGATTTCAAAGCCCGGTTGTCGCTTTCCTTTATCATCAGTCCATGGTTCTGAAAAGATAAAGTAGGGAATACTTTCCCCTTCTCGAACAAAGTAGCCATTGAGTGTCCTTCGATATGGTTTGAGGTTGCAATCCTTGGTCTTTTGGTCGTTGCAGCCTTTGTACGAGGTTCCTTCCCACTTGATTTGAGTGAAACCCCACTCTTCTACGTCATCTTCATCGTGGGTGGAGATGTCGTGTCCTAGTCCATGCTTCGTGTGAGGCGGGGGGACCGGTGGTGGTTCCGTTATCCCTTGTAAGTGCTTTCCAAGCCCCAATCCAGGAAAGTACCCTTTTGCTAGCATCATTCTCCAGACAGGAAGGCTTCCGGAAAACCTAAGTGCCTTTGAGTAGTCGTTCTCGTTGTAAGTGTCTATGACATTCACAGTGCTTTATTTCTCGATCTCAAAACCACTGAACAGAAATCGAAGTGCTATGTTGTACTTCGAGGATAGGACTAGCAGGTGACCATCTCTCCGTGTATGGTGACTATCATGTTGTTGTGTCTCGAACTTGATGCATTGTGCAGGGAGGAGGGCACACCTCCTATGTCGTGTAGCCAAGGGCGACCAAGCAGCAAGTTGAAGGATGCCGGATGTCGATGACTTGAAATTCGATGCTCATAGTGACTTGCCCCATTTCTACAGGTATTACAACCGATCCTGCAGCGGTTCTAGCAAGACAATCGTACCCTTACACAAGATGCCCGGATGGCTTGAGGTCCTTGTGGGTGAGGCCTAACGATGATAAGGCTTTCTTCGGGAGGACATTGATTGCGTAACCATTGTCGACCAAAATGCGTGGCATTCGGTACCCATTCACCTTAGCAGTTATGTAAAGGGCCTCATGATGATTGTTCCCATAGGATGGGAGGTCCAAGTCAGTGAAAGTGATGACGTTGCCAAACTGCACTTGGCCAATCATTTGAGTGAGCTCTTCGGGTGTTTCTTCTGAGGAAATGGTCATTTGAGCCAATGCCTTTTTCAACATCTCACGGTGCTTGTGAGATGCTCCTATGAGATCCCAAACCGAGATATTCGCTTGTGTCTTTTTCAATTGTGTTAAGAGAGGGTCCTCCGGTTCACTTGGTGATGAGGCTTTAGCTTGTTTTGGAGGATTTTCATCCCTTGGGTCTCTGTTGGTGATCACACGACCGGATCGTGTGAGTAGGTTGACTGTTTTAGACCCTTTTCCTTTTTGTTCTAATATTTCCTCCCAAGACATCATATAACAGAAAGAAGATTCATTAAATTCAAGAGGGCTCTCGTCCACAATTGTGGTTAGACGAGTAGGGTCCTCGAAGCTACTTTCTATCTCTATTAAATTGACCTCATTGTTTGGCAAAGGATTAGTAACAACATTTGGTAACCCTATCTCTTTATCGTCAAACAAATCTTGGATGACGTCTTTCAAGTGGAAGCAAGAGTTGGTGTCGTGACCGGTGAAGTTGTGGTACTTGCAGAAGAGATGATGAGCATGGTTGGCAGGGAGATCTTTCTTTGGAGGTCCGCCTTCTCTTGGTTTGATTTTCCCATTCTTGACTAGTACTTCGAAGAGTTCTTCTTGGGTGATTCCTTCAAGCTTGTCATAATGCCTATCTTTCTTCTTCTTTTGTGGTGGAGGTACCGCAGAGTACTTACCATTTCCGGGATGATTGAAGACAATGGCATTGACAGATGCATCCTTGGGATTGGAGGAGGAAGAAGAGCTCTTGTTGTAACGGAACCCACTTTCTTTCTTGGCTTCCCTTTTCTGTTTGATGAGGTCATCTAACCGTATGCCCGACTTGTGAAGTTCGGCGAAGCTAGGAAAGTAGTTGCCGGGTAGCTTGTATTGATATTCCTCTCTAAGGCACCGTATGAGGATGTGAATTTGCCTGCCTAGGCCGGGCCTATCAACGATTTCGGTTAGCTTGATTCTCCACCTTTTGACAAAATCTGTGAAGGACTCGTTTGGAAGCTGCTTGGTTTGCTCAAGATCCCTTCTAGTAGTGCGATAAGTGGAGTTGTCCTCATATTGTTTTTGGAAAGTACAACTAGCGAGTGGCCAGTCTAGTCTTGTTGAGAGTGGGAGGGTCATATACCAATCTCTAGCAGCACCATCGAGAGTTTGGGGAAAGCATTGGGCTAACAGATTGTCATCAACACCCATAGGTAGCATGGCCCAAGAGTAGGTCTCCAAATGTGATTTGGGGATGGTGGTGCCATTGAATTTTGCAATGTCGGGTGTCTTGTACTTTCTAGGAAGCTTTGACATGGAATGACGAAGGGTATCGTAATCAATAGAGAGCGAGGCTCCCTTACTCACATCAAGGGATGCAAGTTTCTTTTCTAGCATGGCCATGGTAAGGGGTTCATTCTTGCTTTCCCCCTTGCTTTCTTTCTTGGATGTGTAGCTTTCATTGTCGGATGAGGAAGATGATGAGCTGGACTCGTACCTCTTTTTCTTGCCTTTGCTTTTGCGGCGACCCTTGGCCCTTTTGGTGTATGACTCCTCTTCTCCGGAGGAAGAATCATTTTTCTTCTTCTTTTCTTTGTTGGCTAGTGCAGCCCTAAGCTCTTGAATTTCTTCCACGAGAGTGTGGATTTGGGAAGCTTGCACTTCTAGGCGATCATTGGCTTCTTCCGAAGTTTGTGGTTGTTTTCGGACGGGTCTCATTTCCCGGAATGTTGTCGATGTCGACATTGTGTTGGGAGTCTTGGAGTTGAGTAGCTTCGAAAACCGACGTAAGATATGCAGATATCAGGATCTAGCCCCAACGAGTCGGAAGCAGGCTTAAATGGCTCAGGCTCAAATTCAGCAAACAGAAGCATTATCCCGTGCGAGATAAGTAATCCCGCGCTAGATAATCACACGGAAAGTCGATTTTTGTTTAGCCCTAATTTTTGGTCGGAACGGAAAATCCGTTTTGAGGGGTTTCTAAGGCCTTTATCAGAACCTAACGACTAAGCAATCAATCCGATTTTTGTAAAACAAAGCCATGTAAGATTGTTTTTTTGAAGGATTATATGCACATTTTTCTTGAAGGGACATCCGAAGGGACTTTTTCCGAAGGGACTTTTTCCGAAGGGACTTTTTCCGAATCCTTTCTTATTGTCAATTTTACATGGCTTTGTTTTGATCAAAAACAAGAAGAGATCACCGAGTCAAAACCGACCGGTCACGGAGTGATCCTAAAAAGTCAATCTACATGAGAATGTGGCGATGCAGGGCTGGAAGGCTAGGCTCCCCGCGATATGACAATCTAAGTGGATTGAATACGCGGAGTGGGATTGTCCAACTTCGGAGAGACCGGCGACTAGGTGGTTACCGTCATCCGTCCTTAGTGTGGGTCCCGGGTTTATAGAGGGTATGCAGTGCAATGACAGTTATAGTATGATGTGCGCGTGTGTGATAGTCAATCTATGTGATAGAGTAAAATAGGAAGTTTTTTTTTTGAAAGTCAAAAGAGAAAACAGATAGTGGCCGCACCAAGTTGTTGCCTACGTTTCTCCCAATCTAGGAAGACTCAGGCCGTCGTAGTTCCACATAAAGAGAGATAAAGAGAGATAAATAATTTAATTTACAACTCCCGAATCCCCAATGGACCGGACTTTAATTAAATAAAACCCAATCACACGCAGTTCATAAATAATAATCAATTATTTAAGGAAAATAAAGGTCCGAGTTCTACACCTTAAGGGAGGCCTTAAGATGCGAGAACTCTGCAGATAATGAATTCTGGGATCCCCCTTGCATGTTCGACCCTCGTCTTGGACCACGGGATGAACAGGAGAAACCAGAAAACAACCAGATTGCCGAAGCCATATCTCGCGCGAGATATGATATCTCGCCGCGAGATAAGCTTCATCTGAGAGCAAAAAATCGAATTTACTAATTTTTTTGAAAACCTCTCTTTTAATTTTGACGCAAGTTTAAGCCTCTTAATTTTCAGTCCCCAGCGGAGTCGCCACTGTAAGCGTTGTGAGAAAGAAATTCCGATTCTTTTCGTTTTTATGAGTCGCCACCTATATTATTTGATTGGAAACATAGAAAAACCATTTGAAAGAGATTTGAGTTCGGGGCTTAGGTTATGAAATGGGTAGGTTTAGAAGGCATCCATTTCACCCAATCCGGAGATCGGTCTTGCTAAAGAAAAGAGAGGTTTTTCCAAAAGAAGAAGTAAAAACGAATTTAATACTACAAATAAAGATCCATTTGACGAGGTCAAACGGAATGTAGAATTGATTGCTTCGAGACCGTCTCCATGATTTGGAGAGGCTCTAGGCCGATCCTAGAATCTATGGACTTATACCACTCTAACAATCAATTAGAAGGAAGATTAGGAATTACCTTGCGTGAGGTGATTTGGGCAGAGTTTCGACTCAAGTTTAGAGTCGACCCTTCACACGGACAGAGCTTCGCCTTGGTCCTTGATTGGGAGGTTGATGCTTGTTTATCAACAAGGTTGACAAACAAACTATGAGGTGAGTTTTAGGGTGATTTTGAGGGATTCTTTCAGGGAAAGAAAACGACAAAATGTGTGTGTGTTGTGTAAAGTCGCGGTTTGGGATTTTCGACTTTCGACCTCCGATCCTTGGAAGTCACCAAGTATTTATAGAGGTTGGATATGAAGAAGTGGAGAGTTAAAACCCTATCAGATGGTTCTAGACCTCCTCTCCTATTGGTTGGCCGGAGAGATAAAGTTTTATCTCGAAAAGAGGTTGAAATCGACGAGGAACCGTCTGCTCGCAATCTGCAGAGGGGGGATATCTCGTGCGAGACACGCCATCTCGCGGCGAGATATTGCTCCTGTGGACAGATTTGTCCTTTCCTCGTTATCTCGTATGCAGTTTAGTCCCAAACTAACGGTAGTTAGTCAAAACTTAACGAAACATGACGAAATGGTGGATTTCTACTTCTTGACTCAAAGCGAGACTTAGAGTGGTAAAAGTATGTTCCGATGTGTTCAGAATGGGGTGTCTACAGGAGTGTGGTCGTCTTTAGGATCGACCAGGAGCATTCCAATACCATTTCCCTTCTTGTTGGCTGCCCCATCAATGAAGTGTTGCCAGTGGTTTGCACTGTCGAGTGAGAAGATTCCGTCATCTAGAAACTGCGGATCAGGACCCTTGAGTTTACTGGTTGGGAAGTCTGCCAGTTGATCTGCCATTACTTGACCCTTTGTTGATTTTCTGGTCATGCATTTGATGTTGAATTCAGCCAGGAAGAATGACCATTTGGCTAATCTCGTTGATGGAGATGGCTTGTCGAAGAAATATCTGACGGGGTCCATCTTGGAGACCAGGAGCACTGAATGTGACTGCATATAGTGTTTCAGTTTCCTGACTACCCATACCAAGGAGGTTCAAGTTTTCTCTAATGCTGAGTAGTTGAGTTCACTTCCCTGAAGCTTTAGGCTCACGAAGTAGATTGCATGCTCAACTCTGGAATCTTTCTGTTCTTGCACCAGCATAGCCCCAATTGACGTTTCAATCACTGTCAGGTGTAGGAGGAGTGGCTTATCTTCATGTGGCGGGCACAGGATTGGGTGATTCACCAAGTATGTCTTGATTTTCTCGAAAGCTGCTTGGCATTCGGAGTCCCATTCGATGTCGACATTTTCCCTCTTGAGCTTGAATATTGGCTTGTAGAGAGATGTCAGCTGGTTGATGAAGCGACTGATGTATTGAAGTCTTACCATGAAACTTTTTTACTTCTGTCAGTGTCTGCGGTGGCTTCATGTTGATTACGGCCGTGATTTTCTTGGGATCTGCTTTGATGCCTCTTTCTGTGACCATGTAACCCAGTACTTTTCCTCGTTTTACGCCGAAGGTGCACTTTGCAGGGTTTAATCTCATGGAGTGCTTTCTGAGTCTGTTGAATAACTTTCTCAAATCTTTTATGTGCTGCATGTCTGATCCTTTGGAGTGGATGATCATGTCATCGACGTACACTTTGATTTCTTTGTGAACCATGTCATGGAAGAGGGCAGTTGCAGCCCTTTGATAAGTAGCCCCAACATTCTTTAAACCAAACGGCATGACTATGTAACAGTATGTCCCCCACGGAGTGATGAAAGCAGTCTTGGCCTGAATTTCTTCAGACATCTTGATCACATTGTATCCTGCGAAACCGTCCACAAAGGATTTTACTTCGAAATTTTCCGTGGTGTCGACCAGCATGTCGATGTTGGGCAGTGGGAAATCATCTTTTGGGCTGGCCTTGTTGAGATCTCGGAAGTCTACACAGCATCTGACCTTTCCATTGGCCTTGGTGACCGTTACAATGTTGGAGAGCCAGGTCAGGTACTCAATTACTATGATGAAGCCGACACGGAGCATTTTCTCATTTTCTTCTTTCACTTGCAGAGACCATTCTGGCTTGATCTTGTACAGTTTCTGTTTGACAGACTTAGATTCTAATCTAGAGGGATTCGGTGCTCCACGATTGAGGGATCGAGTCCTGGCATGTCCTGGTATGACCAGGCGAACACGTCAACATACTCTTTAAGGAGATTTATCAGGGCTTCTTTTTCTACACCGGCGAAGAAACTGCCCACCTGTGTTTCTTTAGGCTCTTGCACTGACCCCAGATTCACTTTAGTCATAACCTCTTCAGCAGCTTGGGCCCGATTTTCCTCTCGGTTAACTACACGCTTGAGAACTTCTTTAATGTATTGTTTGTTTAGTGTGTCTGCTCCTTTATCAAGTGAATCATTATTAACCTCTTTTTAGTTGTTCGTTAACTTACCAGTTGTTAAAGTGGCAATGAGGGGATAATCCGAAATGTCAAATTTTTCATTCAAGACGAAGGGAAATACATTGTTGGCTACACAATCATAGTCTTCTGGCGTGAGGCCGTCAGACGACTCAGAGGACTTGACTTTGACAACAACAGACTCGGAGGGTTTGAGATTAGGTTTAGGGAGATATGGGAGTAGCCCCAGTTTGTCTTCCATCTGTCTCTGGCTTGCCCTTGGTCCGGTGAAAGTCACCCAGTTTTTCAGTGGCATTGAAGGATGTTTGGTGAGGGTTCGGGGGTCGAGAGGCTTGGCTTCTACTGTCCTGATCATGGAGATCATGCTGTCTTCGGAGCCCAGGTCAATCAGGTTTGGAACCTCCATGACTTCATCGAAAAGATTCTGTAGAGCAGGTCCACTTAGGGCATCTTCCACGAATTCTGGTTCTTTCTGCTTTGGAGTCACCGTTTCGAATGTGGCTTCGTAGACTAAACCGAACATCCTGTTTCCCATGAAGAGTGTCTCGAGCTGTTCTTCTATATCTGGGATCCCTTTAAATGAGTACTTATGCTGAACTGTGGTGGCAATTGGTCCAGGTAGAGTAGTGATATCGAGGAATGTTCCCCTTATCGGATTAGCCTTGAGTCCTCTGAAACGCTTGAGGTTCTATGCCAGATTTCCCATCCTTTATGTAGTCTCTGTACTAACTTCTCTTGTTCCTTTCTCATCTTTATCAGTTCCACTGTCGGTCCCCTCAGTTCTGCTGTCGGTTCCCTCAGTTCCTTTCTCATCTTCATCAGTTTCACTGTTGGTCCCCTCAGTTTTGCTGTTGGTTCCCTTAGTTCCGCTGTCAGTTCCCCCAGTTCCTTTCTTATCTTCATCAGTTCCGCTGGCGGTTCCTTTGACGAAGTAGCGAGCGAGGTCGAAGTTGTAAGGTCAGAGGTTGGGTGTGCCGTAGGAGGTTCCCCTTTTGTGGGCTACTGCATTGGTGCTGGCGAGCTTCTTCTCTTCCCTGATGTCAGCTGGTGTTGGCACATAACCGAGCCCCTGGACTGTACTGTGGTCCTTGACTTTGTTGACTTAGTGTTGGCCTTGTAACCTTTTGCCGAGCCCCAGTCCTGGGATGAAGTTCATGAGTTTCATCATCTTCATGACATGAGCGATCTTGTCCCAGAATAGTGGAAGGTCCATGCTGCATATTTGGATTTTAGAAGTTTCCAATGTGAATCCAGTTAATGCCATATCGTCGTCATGCTTGATTTCCAACACTGGAATGCCGTTGGTGCAGGTCCCCTCGGTGGTGATGCTATCGCCATAGACTGTTGTCAGCTCATTGCCTTGCATGAACATGATACATTGGTGAAGGGTGGAAGCCATGCCATTGATTTGATGTAGCTATGGCCTTCCCAGAATGGCTGTGAAGGTGATAGGAATGTCCAACACTTGATATTCGATAGGCATCATCCGTTTGCCGAACCTGATGTTTAAAGTAGCAACCCCGAGTACTATACGGGAAGTAGAATCGTAAGCTTTGACAGTGTGGACTGAAGGCTTCAAATTTGTGAGCTTGATATCGAGCAGGTCCATCATCTTGGCGGGCAAGACATTCATTCCGGAGCCTCCATCTACCAGTACACGGGGAAGGCGACGCTCAACCAACTGAACATTGATTAGAGCGACTCATTGTGATCAGCCCCAAACTTTGGCAGGTCCAAATCTGTGAAGGTGATGATGTTTCCATAGTGGATGTTGCCGATCATCTGGATTACTTCTTCTGGAGTTGTGTCCACGGGGACCATGGTACGGGAAAAACTTTCCTCTAGCTTAAGCTTGTGAAGGTATGACGATGTGAGTAGAGAGCAAAGGGAAATGTTTGCCTGGGTCTGCTTGAGCTGAGTGAGGATCGAGTCATCCTTTTCGGAACTTGTTTCTTCGAGCACGGGATGATTGGGTTGCGGCTCTGGCTCTGTCGACTTTTTGGTGGCCTTGGGTGGTAGCACATGGATTTGACCGGATCGGGTCAGAACATTGACGTCAGGCTTGGTCTCTTTTGAACATATTGCTTTGAGTTGAGCCATAGTCAGTGGAGGATTTTTCAAAGCTCAGGGCCATATGTCCTCTCTCAATTCATTGACTGTTGATGTCTTCCCGGGGCCTCAACAGCTCTTCGGATTCTATCCCAGGATACTGATTTAGGTGCCTCTGCGGGGAGGGAGCCTATAATTCGCCGCAATTGTTCGAAGGTCAGTGCGCAACAGTGGTTGCTAGGACTGAGCTTTGTCTTGTTCACCCTCCGTGGGAGGCTAGAGAGTACTTGGTTCATGCGAACTGGTTCTCTGATCTCTTCGTGGTATACTGCATTTTTCTCCTTCTTGCTGAGCAGGCTCATGCCGTTCTTGAGTTGAGACAAGCACTAATCATGGTTTGCTAAATTTCCTCCGCTCTTGGCCCAAATCTGCTCTCTTGTAGTCGAGCCTTCGTCGAGAGATAGACTTGCGTTTCTTCCCAGGTCAGAATAGCCAACGCTTCTTTGAACCGTATGTGGCAGTCTAGGTAAACTTCCATCGGGGAGAGTTTCCTTTGTTGCTTTGACTGAGTGGCAGGTATGCTGGAAGGTGAGTGGACTGCTTCCCGGACGTCTGCCCGTGTGACTGGCTTTTGTCCCAGTTGATCATTTCTGTAAATGGGCGTTGTAGCCTGTGGAATCTCCTTCAGCATTTGTTGGAGGTGTACTTCCATCTTTCTCTTTGTTTTGAATAGACCTTCCTTCTTTAGTTGGCCCTTTAGTTTGAGAACGGAAATGATCTGTTCCCATCCTCCCAGGACCCTTGGGATTCCAGTTTTGTTGATGCTGTGAGTTGCTTGGAAGAGTATGATTTCACCGTCTTCGTCGTCGCTTTCATAAAGGGTTTTCTTCTCTGGTAAGATAAGCACTTGTATTCTTCATGCTGCTGGGCCAGGTATTCTCTGTGTTGTGCCATTCCATCTCCTAGGTCATTTGGACCGTTGACCTCCCTCCCTTGACAGAGGGGGTTTGCTGAGAAGCTATGGTAATCCAGGAAATTGCCTTGGGCAAAACCTTTGAGGTTGAATTGATCTAGAGTAGCCTCTAGTTGTCTGTCTGAATCTGCTTGCGATGCTTTAAGGGCTTGGTCCCTATGAGTCTTCCGAGCTTTATCTTCATCTAAGAGATGAGTTTCTTCCGCAACTAGTTCCAGGAGGGCTCTCCTTGCGAGAGTTAAGTAGTCTCCATAGGTGCGCGCTGTCTGACTGGTGTCTAGAACTGTTATCACATCCAAGTCTCCGAATGGCGGTAACACTTGGATAATGCTCACAAAGGAAGTCATATTCGGACATTCCATGCGGCCGTCTTTGATCTCGGTTACCAAAAAGTCTGCCCACATTCGTTTGATCAAACTGACGGGCGTGTTGAATTCTACGATGCTGATGGTCTCGTGATCTCGGTCAAGAGCCAAATCTATCAGTGCTATTAGCTCAGTAGCGGGCTGTCTGGATCCGTGGCCGTGATGGCTGGGAATATGACTGAATTTGAGCATGTTGATGCTGAGGTGATCGTTCCTTTCTTCGGAAGTCTGAACTGTCTTGCTGGGAGCACTTTCGTAGATGTTCTCAAGGTTGCTGATGGATGCGTTCCTGAGGCTGATCTGGCTTGTAGTTGCATGAGGTGTTTTGTCTCCTTTGTTGATGCCTTCGGCCTTGGCGGCGCTCTTGGCTATGAGTTTGAATGACGGCACGGGCCGGTTGCCACTGGGGCAGTTACTTGGAGATGATGCTAAGCCATGAGCTCTTTTGGCAAGGACCTCGTTTACCATGACCAGGCAATCGTCGAGGGTAACTTCAACATTGCAGAATCTGACAATAAGGAATGGATCCTTGGTCTCATCGGGATATCTGGAGAAGATGATGTTGACGAGGTCGTCATCAATTACATGATCAGAAGGGTTCTTTGTCATGTCAACCATTTGTTTCCACTCTCCTAATAACTGTCTGTACTGGAAATTTAGTTTGACGATCTCCATGGTATTTGAACCTTCATCATAGGTGACCTCGTATGAACTGGTGCCATCTTCGAAACTGAGCATGTTTATGTAGGTGTCTTCATGCGGATCTGTCACGTCTTCTACTCAGGAGAGTCTTGACTCATCTCTGTCTGATGGTTCAACCCAGATTAAAGGACGTCTCGTGCCCTGTTGTGAAGCTGGTACTGCTAAAAAGACTTCATGTCCTCTACTTGAGCAGAGGGGTTCGGTGGGAAATTCCATGTGTAAAACATCCCAGACGACTGCCATGCATTCTTCACGAGTGTGCCGGTGTCTGTTAACCTTTATTGTGAAGATTTCTTCATCTGGTTGGGCCAGAGAGTTTGCTCGAAGGATGCTTACGAACTTCCGATCGGAGATGAGGGGTTTGTGTCCCTGTGTCATTGCGGTGTCTAAGGTTTCTTTCCATTCTGGATTCATGTCTTGAAAACGACAATTGAACCTGATGAATCTGATTGCTTCAGGCTCCTCCTGCTCGAGGGCATTGACGTAGTTGGCACCTCCGGACTCAGAGGGATTCTGATGATATTTGCCCAGGTTGTCCTTTTATCGGTTTGCAGGGGGTAATACATGTGTGCGGCTGCGGGTGCGCTTGGTTGGCATTTCGGCTTCGTTGCCTATGAGAGAACCGTCTCCTCTGATGAACTCAAGATCTCCATGGCGGTTTATGAACTAGACACACTGATGGAGAGTGGAGGCTATGGCCTTCATGTGGTGTAGCCATGGGCATCCCAGTAGAACTGTAAATTCAGATGGAATGTCCATCACTTGAAACTTCACTGGCACCATTTGGGCTTCGAACCAGAGTTCCAGAGTCACAGTCCCCAGGATAGGACGAGATGTGCTGTCGTATGCTTTGATAGTTTGGGCAGATGGGGTCATATGGCCTTCATCTATACGTAAGGCTCGCATCATGCTGAGGGGAAGGACGTTGACTGCTGATCCGTTGTCTACCAGGACTCTAGGAAGGGAGATAGTGTTGAGCCGAACGGTGATATGAAAAGATTCGTTGTGTTTAATAACCCCTTTCGACAGGTCTTCGTCACAGAAGGTGAGCATGCTGCCGTACAGTCTGGAAACATAGATTTGATCTCTTTCTGGAGAGGGGGAGTCATCGAGCCATCCTTTTCCTGTCTTTCTCTTAAGAGGTAGAGGTTTTGGTGGTGCCTCGGTACTTCCTTGAGGTTGCTTGTGGCGGTGGCCTCCCTTAGTTAGCACGTTGATTGAGTGCGAGTGCCCGGTTGGCTTTGACTTTCCTTTGCCGGCCCGTGCTCTGAAGTTGGGCAAGTTGAACTTTGGCTGATCCTTCGGGGGAGTATGCTTCTTGCTGGCAGTAAGGTTGCCGGGATTTGAGACCTTCTTGTGTCCTGAGGCCTGAACTTTGGCGTCAACAGTATATTTCAGCTTTCCCACCACTATCTGTTCTGAAGCTGTGGTGCTTGAAGGAAGGGAAGACTTGCTGGAGTAGAGTGCATAGTGATCGAACATCCCGAAGGGCTCTCCGAGTGTATCCATGCTGGTGTGTCCGGCTTCGAATCTCTCCTTAAGTTTCTGCTGAGAAGACTGTTTCTTCTTCTTTCTGGGAGAATCACCCCTGATCATGTCCTGGAACTCGTATTCAAGGCATTCTGAGCAGTCACATACATCGTACCAGATGTGGACGTCTGTTGAGGGCTTGACTGGAAGAGGTGGAGGAACTGGTTCTGCAACAATCTTCTTTGGCACCCACTAGATGGAATTTACACTATTGTTGTTTGGAAAAGGGTTTCCGATTGTATTAGATCCACGGGGACGCTCCAACTTTCCTTCTTCTATCAGATTCTGGATCTCATACCGCAACCCGAGGCAGTTGTTAGTTGTGTGCCCATGATATTGATGGAAGGTGCAGTACTTGCTTCTGTCGGCATTGACTGCAGGATTCTTCGGTTTGTAGTTTTCAACAGGCTTGAGGAGGCCTTCTTTGACTAACCCTTCCAGCATTTTGGTCAGAGTCATATCCAGCTTGTTGAAGCGTATGGGAGGCTATTTCTTGGAAGAGTCGTTGCTTTGCAGGGCTGGGCTCCTGTTGCTTGATAGCTGTCCTTGATGGATGTGGTTGACAGTAGTGTCTTTTCCTTTGCCGGGGGCCGGTGCAGGGTTGAATGCAGTTGTTGCTCTGTATCTGTAAGACGGAACTGTAGCCAGCTTCTCTTTTAGGTCCTTCTCGAACTGGGAACCTGCATTGACCATGGCTCGGAGATCTGGGAAGAAGTGATGACTGATGAGCGTTCTGATGGACGGCCTCAAGCAGAATTTGAAGATCCGCATCTGTTCGAGAGTGGCTCCATGATTTCTGAGGGTTTCCAGCTCCACCTTTTGTAGAACTCTCCTACACTTTTGTTGGCCTTCTGTTCGGTGGTGATTAAGTCCTCACAACTTGTTTCCCATTCCAGGTTGGACCGGTACCGTTCAAGGAAAATGTTGCTGATCTGTTCCAAGGTATGGCGATCTTCGGGCTTGACCCTTAGGAACCACCGTAATGTCAAACTCTTGAGAGTGTGCTGGAAATGGTCGGCCATTTTCTGGAGGGTTGCTCCTTTTGCTCTCATGCCGAGAACATAAGTGTCAATATGTGTATGAGGGCATTCGGTCTTGTCGAATCTATCCATTTCTGGCATTCTGAACATGGCAGGGAGAGGTGTGACCATTCTCGAATCTGTAGATCTGAGCGTTTCTTTGTTTGAGCTGATCAGGCTGGCTTTCAGGTCTTTCATTTGTTCGACCATCCAGGCAAGGATTGGGTCCAATGGTGGACTTTGAGGCTCAGGGCTGGGTGCTGCTCTCAGAGAAGCAGTAATTGAAGGTGGAAGGCTTGATATTTGTGGATATATGGGGGCCTTTTCAGGATTGTATCGAGGTTTTGCCCCATTGTTTTGAGGTTCGTATAAAGGTAATGGGTTAAACCCGGGAGGATACTAGAGGATGTTGGGATCTGTTTGAGATGGCCCAGCGCTGCACTGGTTGTATTGAATGATGGGGGTAGTGCCGGCTTGGCCGTATATGATAGGGGTGCCTTGAGAAGCGACAATATGAAGCCTAGGTCGGCTGTTTCCTTGATTTGAAGGATTCCTGTAATTTGGCGGGGGAGGAACCTGGTTGAAGGTTTGGGGAGCTGACCGGGGAGGATCTTCGTCCTCGATTAGAACGAAAGTACCATCTGATTGGGGGATAGCTACTATACCCCGTTCATTCAGAAGTTGTACTACAAAACTCTGCTGATCCTCTTTCTGTTTCTTGTGAACCTCACATGCTCGGGTGGCTTCTTCCAGTGTCATATCGGTTACCGGTGGCGGAGTTCCGTTCCCATCACGATTTCTCGGTGAGTTTGACATATCGGAGAGTCGGGTTGTAGGAACTGAGGGAACAGAGGAACTGCCTGATCTTGTCATAACGGTAATTCTTGCAAGACGCTGACACGGAATTCTGAACCACTGTTTGCTCGCTGCAGGGAATGAAAGGTAGGGATTAGGTTTCGGAAGGGGTATTTGTCTCAAGGCTTTGGGCATGTGCAACGTGCAGTTACCGCTTAAGTTTACTTAAAATGTATTTCTCAGAGTCCTAATTGGTTGGAAGAGACTGCTCTTCTTTTTCGCAACTATCCTAGGGCTTGAATCAGTGGATTCCGACACTACATCTATAAGCCCCTCATTTTTCACCTGTAAATCGTCTTCCCGGGATGGACAATCTCGAGCTAGGGTCCTATAGGGCAAGCGAATTCCACCGACAGAGGGAAAAGTGAACTTAAGGCTAGCCGGTCATGTAAACTTTCAACGTATGTGACATACGGGTCACGGTCGAAGTCAACATCCTTAAGTTAAGGCAGAAATCATGCCGAAATTTCGACATGAACTCTCTTGACTCGCTCTCGCGAGGGGCCTTAGCTTTTGGCGTTGGCCAAGTCGTGGCAGGTATGGTGCATACGTTGAGGGTTTAATGACACTGCATCACATTGAACCTTCGGGTATGTTTTTTTAACACGGTTCTGCGTCAATGTCAAAGCTGAAAAGCTAAGACTTCGGGTCGAGAATGACCTTCGATCTCAACTTTTTAAGCTTGACTTGTGAGGGAGATCGGTGTAAAAGCATACACATAGGTTTTATGACACGAACTAAGCCAAAAACTAACCAAGGTCTTGGACGAAGTGTGACACAAAGGGTGCATGGTTAACACGGGCTAGGATGGGCTGTTTGGGATGACCCCGTGCATGCTCGAAAGGCATAGGAAGGCCAATCAAACTGCAGCTGAACGGTCACCCCGGGTTAAGGGTTGTAGTGTGCAGTGTACCGAGGCAGCAAGTGCGTAGTGTGCGGTGTCCCGAGGCAGCAGTGCGTGTAATGTGCGGTCACTAAATTCTTTTTCTGAGTAAAATAGAGATTTTCAGAATTTGTCTTACAGAATTTATGAGCAGTTCAGAATATTGCACAGAAATCAAATATGAACGAATAATGCACGAACATGTTATGATTTTGAAAGAGATGAAGAGGCAACATCATTTTTTTTTTGAAAACAGTCCAATGTTTTGACACCGGAGCTGTTTGAAATTTTCTTTTTTGAAAAGAAAAGCGAGTAACACGCGATAGTAAGAAAACACACACGCACACAAAAACAAGGAAGGGTAAACGAAAGTTTGTGTTAGTCAAATATATTTTTATGTTTAGAATTGCTTAAACCCAATCACAACAAGCATTAATGTGGACCCCTAATTTTAGTTAGACCAAATAGAATTTTTCTATGTATGATAGGTCCCCTTAGTGCTAGTGCCAGTGTTTTAAATCATGTAACTTTCTCAAGGTTTTGAAGACTTGAAGACTGGAAGATGTGAAGATTTGCCCCTGTGTTCTTTTTGTGAGTTACTTGGTTTTGTTGCCTAACCGGTTGATCTCTTAACCGGTGTGGCTTCCTAACCGGTTGCCCCTTCCTAGCTGATGTAACCTTCACAGGTTATGTCTCCTCCCTTGCCGGTTAAAATCTTTCTCAGCAAGCTTCCCTCAGCCTAACCTAACCGTAGCATTTATTGCTCCCAACTACCCAGCAACCTACTTTAGCTAAAGTTGGTAAAGCAAGCATGCTGAATAGACGCTGAAGTGACATTCCTGCGGCTGTCAGAAGCTCAAAATAGATTGTCAAAATAACCAGTACTCACATCCCCTCAACATCTCAAGGAAAATCTTCTCTCTCCTATCTCAGGCATTTAATGCAAAGATCCTTCAATTCAAAGGCATGCCTGATCAAGTCATCATTGCAACCTCTTCAAAGAAACCGAATCCTTTTCAAAGTTCTCTATAAATAGCTTCCCTGGAGCATTGAAGAAGGTTGGTGCATTTATGATTCTTGAGAGTGAGTTGCTTTGAACTACCAACCTGCAAACTCCACAGTTCAAGGCATTCAATACAAGTCCCCTTTGTTCACTAGACATCTCTGTAGGACTTAAACACTGAGCACCTCAATCAATACTGTAGTGTTCCTTCATTAGACTACCAATGGAACACATTGATTGATTCACACACAACACCCTAGAGAAATCAGCTCAACTTGTGAGCACATCTCTAGAAAACACCTGGTCATTATTGTAGCACGATCCGTTAGTGGTCACCTTTAGATTGGCAGCCTTCAATCATTGGCTTGCAACTTGTAATAGGTAAGAACCATTAATATAATAGTGCACTTTCACAAATCCAAGTTCTGACCAAACTTGGTAGAGGACGTAGCAGTTATTTAACACTGTGAACCTCTTCAAACAATGTGTCATTCTTCTGTGTGCTTGTTTATTTTTGTGTAGTTGTAACTGGTTGATATTCTCTCAACCGGTCACAACCTATTGACTCAATTTACTGCTTAACTTGTTTGTCTTACTTGGAAATATAATTTGCTTTTGTTTGCATGAGGATTTTAACTTACTGGTTTTGAAACTCTACCTAACCGGTTGTATATCTACCTAACCGTAATCTCCGCTGTGCAAAATTAATCTACCGGTTAGTAAGTGTTGCCTACAACCTTTTCAAAGACTAAGAGTTTTCAAGAAAAGTTTCAACAGGCTATTCACCCCCCCTCTAGCCTGATTCCTACCATTTGGGACCTAACAATTGGTATCAGAGCTAGCAATTTTCGAAAATCATTTTTCCAAGCTTAATCGCTTGAATTGCCAATTCCAAAATGGCAGGAAAAATCATGCAATCATACAACTTGGCAACCGTTCCTATGTTGAACGAAAACGAATTTCCAGTATGGAAAAACAGAATCATGCGGTACTTGGACTCAATAGATGATAGGTTAACTACTGTAGTCAGAGATGGTCCCATAACACCCCTGAAAATCAATCTTGCCACCAGAGCACCCAAAACTCCTCTCATGGATCATGCAGATAGAGCGTCTGAACAAGATTTTGAGGTCTATGAAACCTATGTGCCAAAACCACGTGAAGAATGGACTGAGGATGACAAACTTTATGATTCCTTGGACAGAAAAGCTTTGCACATCATAACCCCCGGACTTGATGACAGACTGTACAAACAAGTACAATGCTATGATACTGCTCAACAAGTGTGGCAGAGTCTACTTAGGTATTTTGAAGGAGATCAAGTGGCAAAGGACAACAGACTCTACAAAAGTGTAGCTGAATTTGAGTCCTTCAAGAAGAATCCAAATGAGACGTTAAGGGAAACGTACGACCGTTTCTGCGAGGTGAGTAATTCTTGTGCATCTCTAGGTAGAGTTTACACTATGAAAGACCTAAACATGGGATTCCTCAATTCTCTTGGAGACTTGTGGCATGTAAAGGTTGCTATTTTGAAAGAATGCCGAGATTTAAACGAGACTCATATCCAGAACATTGTGTCAACTTTGTTTCTATATGAGGAAGAACTCAACCGGCTGAGTGGAGTTCAAAAACAATTTAAAAATTTATCTCTCACTGCACGAGATCTTCCCCGGTTCTTCTATGCTTACCAGCCAAACTACCACAATTGACTCTCCCTCAATCTCTCAACCTCAACCAACTCAAGCCAATACCTCTTCTAGTGTGATTTTTGAGGAAGAAGATGAATTTGCTGCCATCGCTAGAAATTATAGAAAGTTCAAGGATTTTAAAAGATCCCAGCAATCCCACAGCAAATCCTTCCAACCCCAATCCTCATCATTTCAAAGATCTGGGAACTTCCAAAAGAAAGGCCAAACCTCAACCTCAACCGATGGAAAGAATGCCCAAGGTGAGCTTGTGTGTTACAATTGTAGAAAACCCGGCCATTTTGCCTCCAAATGCCCTCAACCTAAATATGAATTTTTGAGGAAGAAACCATTCAAGAAATTCCCTAGATCTAAATCTAAGAGCTTAGTTGCCGAGGATGGAACTGAAAAAGCTATGCCAGTTTGGTTCGAGACTGATTCTGAGAATGAGGATGCTGACATAGATGAAGAAGCTGATGTTAGTTTTGTTGCTATTGATGGAATCGATGAGAAACCTATCTCCTTACAGTCGCCTATCTATAGACACCCCAACTCCAATGAACACTCATCTTATATTGACCAGACCCCACCTAGGAGATCTCCCTTAACCTACTTTGACGAATCCATTCCTATTTCCAAGTCAGTTGAAAGTAATCCTTATAATTTCAAAATTCAAAACATAGGTGGATCCCTTTATGGTCAGTGTAAAAACATGCCCACTCTCAAACCGCTGATGCAACCAACTCAACAGACCTATCAAGCTCAAGACTTACCGATCATCTCTCATCAACCGATGCTTGAAACCCGACCGATTCAATTCTTGAAGCCTCTAACCGAGCCGAGCCTTCAACCGATATCATCACTACCAAATTTTGATCCTAATTTTGAACCATCACCCTCTTCCTCTCAGCCTACCGTTGACCCTGTGCCAAATATGTCAAAGTCTGAAATGGCAGAGGTGATGAATGAGCTCTTCTCAGATTTTGAAAAATTAAATGAAGCTCACAAAATTATCGCTGCTAATTTTAAAAAGATTTCAACTGAAAATGATTCTTTGAAAGCTGAAATAAAATTTTTGAAAGAAATTAAGCTAGAGTCTGATCAGTTGAAGAAAGATAATCAAGAACTCACTGAGAGACTGAAAATATCTGTTGGTCAAATTGCTGATCTTGTGTCAAGAAATAACTCTCTTTCAAAAACCATTGACACATTTTCAAAATCCCGAGCTGCTATGGATGTTATCATACAAGATCAGTTATCTCCTAACCGAGATGTAACAACCGGTATAAGCTTTACATCCAGCAGTAAGGAAAAAGATAGCTATGACAAACCAGTTTCCAAGTCTGTTACTGAGAACTTGATGGGTAAATTTGATGATGCTCAATCCAAATTGATTAAGAGAGAGTTAACTAAACCTTTTAAAGCTGTTCCACACACCTATCCCAAGGGGAGGGAACAGATGAAGGCTTATTTGGGCAAAAACAAATCCCAATGGACCGAGGTAGCTGATCCTGAGCTAGGACAATATGTTCCACTCAGTGATGGTAACAGCAAAGGTGGAATTAAAATTGCTGACCAGGTTGCAGGTAAGGAAACCTCAACCGGTAAGGAAGCCATCACCGGTAAGGGACCAACCGGTCAGACAACTGTCACCGGTCAACCAACCGGTGAGGGTTCCCCAACCGATAAACGACCTTCCAAACCAATACAACCGGTCAACAAAGCTAAATCCATCACCTTCGTCCCCAAAGGATCTGTTTCTGCTCAATCAGTGAACTCTTCTGAAGCAAAGGCTATATTGAACATCAATTCATCTAAGCCCCCTCAGCCATCTTCTAATAAATGTACAAATTGTGGTTTTATTGGTCACAAGGCTTATGAATGCCTCTTGAAGCACCTATATGGACCCACTGAGTCTAAAAGCTCAAGTGGTGGCCAAGTATGGCTGCCAAAGAGGAACTAACTCTTTGGACCGAAAAGAATAAGGGGGACCATAAGCTTACTGTTTTATTTCAGGAATGCTTAATGGCCTCAACCGATGCCGGTAAGGATGTTTGGATTATGGACAGTGGATGCTCTAGGCATATGACTGGTCATGCCGATCTCCTAACCGATCTGGAAGAAGCATCTGGTCCTCCAGTTGTCTTTGGTGACAACGCAAAGGGTAAAATTATCGATCGTGGATCCATCAAAAGAGGTACAGTCGTTGTACAGAAGGTATCTTTGGTGGATGGTCTGAAACACAACCTTCTCTCTATTTCACAATTTTGTGATAAAGGTATGCATTGTGTTTTCAATTCTTCCAATTGCTATGTGAAAGACATTGCTACAGGTGAAATACTTCTCACTGGATACATAAAAGGTAACGTATATGCTATCGATTTAAAAAAATGTTTCGAATGTTACTAATGTTTGTTTTGTAGCTAAGAACATCAGTGAGAACTCCTGGCTATGGCATAAGAGACTCAGTCACTTGAATTTCAAATACCTATCCAAGCTGGCTAATCAAAATCTTGTTGCCGGCTTACCTCAAGTGTCTGCTAATCATGATAGGAAATGCAGAGCATGCCAATTAGGAAAACAGCATAAAGAATCATTCCACAGCAAGCCCTGCATGTCCACCTCTAGATGCCTCCAGTTGCTACATATGGATCTGTTTGGCCCCACAACCACTGCCAGTTTAGGGGGCAGCAGATATGCTTTGGTTGTTGTAGACGACTTCTCTAGATATACATGGGTAGAGACTTTTGTTTCAAAGGATGATACATATGAAGTTGCTACCAGATTATTCCGTCTACTGCAAACCCAAAAGGAGTGTGACATCATCAGTATGAGATCAGATAATGTAACGGAGTTCAAAAATCTTGGAATTGCTCAGTACTGTGATAATCATGGAATAGATCATAATTTCTCAGCTGCTGGTACACCGCAACAAAATGGTGTAGTTGAGAGAAAGAACAGGACATTGATCGAAGCTGGAAAAACAATGATATCCGAAGCTAGGCTTTCCAAGTATTTTTGGGCCGAAGCTATCCATACAGCATGCTTCACCCAGAATAGATCTTTGGTCAACAAGTTTCACAACAAGACTCCTTATGAGCTATGGCGTGGCAGAATTCCCAACATTGGTTTCTTCAAGATCTTCGGCTGCAAATGCTATGTACTTTACAACGGTAAAGAGCGTCGAGGTAAATTTGATGAAAAATCTGATGAAGGTATCTTTGTGGGATACGCCAAGCACAGTAAGGAATTTAGAGTTTTTAATAAACGGTTGTTGAAAATTGTTGAATCTGTTCATGTTACTTTTGATGAATTTGATTTGCTAGAGTCTGATAAGGCTCCAAATAGTACTGATAGTTCTGGTGTTTTTGAGACAGGTGAGACAAGTAATCAAAACTCTAATCAAACCACCAGTATCAATGCAAATCAACCTCCAGCTCAACCTTCAGCCTCTAGTGGTGTAACCTGTAGAGACTTAGTTGATGACTCTTTCTTTCCTCAATCGGTTAGGCAATCCAATGTTCAAACTCAGCTAACCGATCCTCTTCCAACTAATCCTCATATTACCTTTCCTAACTCACCACCTGAAGCTGAACCAATTTCACCCATCAACTTACCATTTCCCTCTCCCCTAACCGATCACCTTCAGTCTGCATCACCCTCACCTAACCGATCACCTCAGCCGGTCTCTTCTCCCTTAGCCGATCCCACTCCTCCAATAGAAACCTTAAGACAGGAATCGGTCAGGCAAGACCTACCTAGGGAAGTGAGATTAGTTAGGAATCATACTTTAGAAAATGTTATTGGTGATGTCTTTGGACCTAGAATGACTAGAAGCCAGTTAAGAAACTTAGAGGAACAAGAAGGATTATTTTCCTCTGCTATGGTCTCCAATTTAGAACCAAAGAAGACTGAAGAAGCACTTGATGATCCCAGCTGGGTAGAAGCTATGCAAGAAGAGCTTAACCACTTTGATAGATGTAATGTTTGGGAATTAGTGCCTAGACCTAGTGATCAAACAGTGATTGGAACAAAATGGGTTTATAGGAATAAATTGGATGAGTCTGGAAAAATTGTAAGAAATAAGGCCAGATTAGTGGCAAAAGGATATAGACAGGAAGAAGGAATAGACTATGATGAGACTTTTGCTCCCGTAGCTAGATTAGAAGCCATTATGTTATTTCTTGCCTATGCAACCTACAAAGAATTTAAGCTATATTGAATGGACGTGAAAAGTGCCTTTCTCAACGGTGAAATTCAAGAGCTTGTATATGTTGATCAACCACCAGGATTTGAAGATTCCAAGAAGCCTAATCATGTCTACAAATTGAATAAAGCTTTGTATGGCCTCAAGCAAGCACCTCGAGCATGGTATGAAACTCTCTCCAAATTCCTACTTAGTGAGAAGTTCGAACGAGGTAAAATCGACACCACTTTATTTATTGCAAAGCACAATGGTCATTCATTGTTAGTTCAAATATATGTTGATGACATAATTTTTGGATCTACTAACGAAAAATTGTGCAAGAGATTTGAGAAGCTTATGAAGAGCAAATTTGAGATGAGCATGATGGGTGAGCTAACATTTTTCCTTGGACTTCAAGTCAAGCAAACCCAAGAAGGTATCTTTATCAATCAAGCTAAATACACCAAAGATCTAATCAGGAAATTTGGTCTTGATTCCGCTCATCCTCAAAGCACTCCAATGGCCACAAATGTACATTTAAACAAAGATGAATCCGGTAAGAAAGTAGATATGACACTCTACCGAGGTATGATAGGATCTCTACTTTACTTAACCGCTAGTAGGCCAGATATCATGTTTGCCGTATGTGTATGTGCTAGATTTCAAGCTGACCCTAGAGAATCTCATTTGCAAGCTGTCAAAAGAATCATTAGATATCTTGTGGAAACTGCTAACTTAGGTTTGTGGTATCCAAAAGATTCATCATTTACACTAATTGGATATTCAGATGCCGATTTTGCAGCTTGTAGAGTCACCAGGAAAAGTACTAGTGGAACTTGTCAATTTCTAGGTAACCGGTTGGTTTCCTGGTTATGCAAGAAACAGGCATCAATTTCCACTTCTACGACTGAAGCTGAGTACATAGCTGCTGGGAGTTGCTGTTCACAAATCCTTTGGATGAAGCAACAACTAGTGGACTATTGTAAGTACCCCAATCTGGATCACACACGGGAAACATCGCAGACTCATCAACGCAGTCTCGACGACCCCTAGCACTCAAAACCCTCTCAAAACCCCCAGCCAAACCAAGGGAGGAGCCTTTCTGGGATAAAAAGGGACAAAAGGACCTTTTGGGAATTTTCAGGAAATTAGAAAAGCAATAATGGTCCGTACGGACCTCTTTGCTCTAATAATTACTGAATCCTCTTAAAGTCCACAATATTCCCTCAAATCCCGGGGAAAATGATTACCCCCCTGCAGAGTTGGTCTGTACGGACCTCTTTGCATGTCAACTTGGTCCATACGGACCTTATTGCACAGGGAACATCATAATTGCAAATATTCCTCCATCATCACAGATTCCCTCAAATCGAGGAAAACCAAAAGTCTGGATTACCAGGGAGGTCCGTACGGACCTTCTTGCACCTAATCTGGCACTATAAATAGAGGGCTCCCCCTCCTGATTTTCACACACCTCCCACTTCTATCTTCCTCCCTAGGCCTTCTGGCTTCCCCTCTAAGTCCTTCCGAGGCATTCCCGGCCCCTTTCGGATCCTTCCGAGGCCTTCCGAGCCCCCTTGTGGTGCTTCGAAGCCTCCCCGAGCGCTCCCGCGATGCTCCCGCGCTGCCCCGAGGCACTCTCGAGGTACTCTGAGGCCCCTCGTGGTACTCTGAGGCCTTGCCTGGTCTTTCCACGGTGTCTCGGCTCTTTCCGAGTCAAACCGGCGATCCCAAACCACGCCGAAACTCTGCCCGAGTGACTCCTGCCACCTCAACGCACGCCGAACCTCTGCCCGAGTGATCCCTGTAATCCCCACGCACGCCGAACCTCTGCCCGAACGCAGCCTGCAACATCAACTCACGCCGAAACTCTGTCCGCAGACAACCGGCACCTCCCGAAGCCATCCAGATTCATACCGGAACGCTACTCCGACCTCAAACACTATTCCTCAGCGGAAGACAGACACGAACCAACATTGGTAAGGCTTCCTTCCATCACTATTTCCATACACTTCAATACATAGTATACACTGTAGACATCCGATACAAAGATGCATTTTTAAAAGCACACACACACACACACAACATTTAAAGGATATTAGGGGTATCCGAAAGACTCGTTTTACGAGGCGACTCGGGTGAGCTCTAATATTCTAATATTCTCTTCCCGAGGAGTCATCTGACCTCCGAACTCAAAATCTCATCACACAAAAACAGTTTAAAATTATCTTTAAACTGATGCCCTTTTTCAATGTTTTGGGCTTAATAAAAATGGCGTGGCGACTCTACGAATGCGAAAACAAACGGCGAGACACCTCCAACCTGAAAAACGCTGCAAAGCGGGAAATGCCAGATGCCGGGGCGCGAACGCGCTGCCTCTCGAATCCGGGCTATTTCAGTTGGCGACTCCGCTGGGGAATTTTTGTTTTATAATCTTTTTAAACAAAACAAAAGATTTTTAAAACGATGATGAGGGTCAAACTTTCATTTTACCCCTTTCTTTAACTGTTGTGTGTGTGTGCACGTGCTTCTTTTTTATTTTACAAATAAAAATAAAAAAATGCATCAATATACATCTGTGCATACATTTAAAATTCTTCAAAAACTTCTGTTTTACTCGTAAAAGAATTTTAGAGACCGCACACTACGCGCACCGCCGCCTCGGTTACACCGCACTCTACTCACACTGCCGCCTCGGTTACACCGCACGCTACGCGCACCGCCGCCTCGGATACATCGCACACTACAAACCTCAACCCGGAGTGGTCTCGGTTGCGGTCCGTTTGGTCTTCCTAGGCCTCTTGGACGCGCACGGGATCATTCCAAACATCCCATCCTAGCCAAGCGTCAACCCCGCACGTTTGAGTCTTGAGTCACACTCTGTCCGGACTCGGTTGGTTTTTACTCCGTGTCATACAGGCCTCGGATACATATACCATGCCGGCCATTTTTCTGAGTCAAGGCTCGGAACTCAAGATCCTTGCGCAAGCAAAGCGATGAAAGGTCATGCTAAAATCTTGACTCGATCTTGATTTCCGAAGCTACACCTGCACGATGTTCCGTCCCGGATATACATCCATGCTCACATGACACCGTGTCATCACGCCTTTGATACGTCGCCCATGACAATATGACCAGCCAACGCCTAACGTCACGCATCCCTTGCGCAAGCAAGGTAAAGAGAGGTCATGCCGAACTCTTGACCCGATCTTGACTCGGTGGCCGGCTCGGTTCACTATTTACATGGCTAACGCATCAAAACGAACATGACAGCTTGGTCCTTAGGTTCGATTTTTCTTTAGGCCGGTGGAAACCGCTTGCACTATAGGACCCTCGCCCGGGGCCGTCCACCCCGGGATGTCGAAATACTGTGTGCAAAACGAGGGGCTTATAGCCGCACGTATGGTCTCCATCGACCCAGATCTAGCATAGTTGCGAAAAGAAGAGCAATCTTTTCCAACCTACCTAGGATTCTCGAGAAAACATGTTTTAAGTAAATTAAAACAACAATAAAAAATCGAAAATAAAAGAAACGGAAAACCGCATGCCACGTGAGCTTTCCCCTTTTATCCCGTTAGGCCATTCCCGTGTCTAAACCTTGCCCGTCACCCTCCAGCCTAACAGAGTGGTCGAGAGTACCCGGAACCCGTCTCCCAAAGTGTCAAAACAAAGCAAGGTCCTACCTCCTTCCCAACTCTGTCACCAGGACACCGTCAATTCCCCATGGCCAAGTCGGTGGATAACAACGATGAGAACGGGACCTTACCTCCAAGAAATTTCCCAACATTGGAAGAAGTTTGGCAGGTCCTCATGGCTATTAAGAAACGTCAAGGTGAGCAACAAGCTCGGATCGAAGGTGCCATGCACCACTTCGGAACATTAGCCACCCAACTACCCGGGGCTTCCCAAGTCATGACTGCTCCTACAGCCTCTAACATCTCTCATTGTCTCCCGTAAGTCAACCTCGTTACCCTCGTACGAGCCATGCAAGCTATGACGTAAGGCCACAAGACCTTCCAGAGGAAAGCTTGCCCACTCGGCCTCCCCGAGGTCCCGTACCACCGCCGAACAACGAACACATCTGGTGGGACGTCGCGATTGCGGTGCTTGTCTGGAAATGGAATTCCGGGATGCAATGAACGAGGGCCGTCCTCGACGAAAGAAGAAGCTATCTTCTCAACAAAAACTGAAAAGAGGTACGAATCCGGTGATCCCACGTCGGAACCCTTGGAGAACCCTCAGAAAGTTTGACTACTATGTCATCTACTCCAAAGCAAGTCTAGCTCTTCGCACAAGGCCATGGCAATGTCCGCTCCATGATCACCGGGACGAAGCTTCGCACCGCCACCGAAGGCCCGAAGGTCCAGATAATCCAACCCCGTCTTGGGAAGATCTCAAAGCCACTATTGATGCTTCAAGAAAGGCTATGACAGTGAACGAATTGAAATGCGCAGCCGGCCTTACGCCAATCGTGCTCCTCCCACTACGTAAATAGGAGAGACAAGCAAAACCATAGGACCAGAAGTGAACGTTCGACACGTTCCGGCCAAATCCCAGTGAATCCTCCACGGACGGACAAAAGGCCACCCATACCGAGCCACGAACCGAAAAGGGGCCCTATGCAAAAGAAGCCGAAATCTTGGACCCAAAGGCCGAAGATCCCGTCTTGACACGCCTCAAGCGCACTCAGCTAACATCTCACTATGGTCCTTACTCACTTCATCTTACCCGCACAAGCTCAAGCCGGAAGAAAGCCCGGCCTGCACCATGGTTCCCATCACAAAGTGACACCCGATGAAGCAGCTCGATGATTGGCAACGTTAATTACAAAGAATATCATCACCTTCACAGAGCTCGACCTTCCAAAATTTGGGGCTGACCATAACGAGCCTCTCTACATAACAGTTCAACTGGACGAGCGCCGTCTCCCTCGTGTCTTGGTAGATGGGGGATCATCCATGAACGCTTCCCACCAAAATGATGGATTTGCTAGGGATCAAAGCAACTGATCTAAAGCCCTCGACTCAGGCAATCAAGGCATACGACTCAACATCCCACCCAGTCTTGGGAATAGCCACCTTGAACCTGTGGTTTGGAAAACAAATGGTCCCGACGGATTTCCAAGTCATCGACATCCCGATCACATTCACTGCCATTTTGGGACGCCCTTGGCTACACCAGATCAATGGGGTGGCATCCACTCTTCATCAGTGCGTAAAGTTCGTCCAAGGAACAGATCTTACCATCATGTACGGTGATAGCGTAGTCAACGAAAGGACCGACACAAACGGCATCCCGGTCTTAGAGATCAAACCCGACGATGATGGCATGATGCTAACAGGGTTCACCATCGAAAGCCCAAAGGCCCAAGTGTGCCACATAGACCTGCCTTTGATTTGGGACAAGATCCCTCCCCCGATGAAAATGATGAAGCACATGAACTACATCCCGGGCTCGGCTTGGGAAAACGCCATCGTGGCACTCAATGATCATCAATATCAAAGAACAGAATACCCTGCACGGCCTGGGATACTCTCCTACTCCCGAACACATTGCGGAGGACAAGCGAGCTGCACGAAAATACTCCGCAGATAATAAAAGAGGCTTGCACGCCATCTCCGATCTTCGTCCTTACAGCTTCGACATGACCAAGTACTTCACAAAGAAGGCCGGCAACTTGGAAGAAGATCCAGAAAAGGGAACAGAGCTGATCAGTGCCAAACAAAGCTGGCCGACAACCATGGACAAGCTCCAACAGAACCTGGCAAGATTCAGAGGCCTCAAGCCAAATCCCGTCCGAAGAGCATTTCTCGACACACCGCCTCTACGGGGATCCATGACCACCACTATTCACAACGAATTTTGGTTCGGGAAAACTCCCTCTTTGGCGGAAGAACTCGAAAACTCTCTCGTCAACACTCCCGCCCTCAACAAGCGGGACGAGTCCGCATTCGAGCTAGTAATGCCCAAGACAAAAGCAAAAGACTCCGCAGACGATGCTTGGGACGAGCCATCGCTCCACTCGCTTCTTCAAAGAAGAAATCGAGATGCCGATCTAATCGATTTTGTTTCGATAACTCGTGATAGCAATGATCGGGAACGGTGACATAAAGCCTTTCAAGCCCCATCTCCTATCAAGCTCATTGCCACTCAATAACCGGGCCACCTTCTCCGACTCCACCGCCAAAGAAAAAGGACATGATCGAACAACTTGGTCCGACCCTCGAGTCCTAGAGTCTAGTGTCAAAACTCATCCCGAGTCCATTAGCTTTGAATTTGAGTCTATCGAGTCATCCGATGGCCTCACGCCGAAGATTACGAGCTCATTACCAATAATGTATTACCGTATGCTCTTAATGAATGCTTCGATCTTTCCGAGTATCCTCTCATTGCATCTTTAACAACTGATAAATTAACTAACACACAAACAGTTAATAACGATTCACTTGATAAAGAAGCGCATACATTAAACGAACAATACATTAAGCACATCTTTAAGCATGTTGTCAAACGAGAGAAAACCGGGCCTAAGCCGCCGAGGAGGTTTTAACCAAAGTGAATTTGGGAACCGCCGAAGAGCCAAAAGAGACGCAAATCGGAAGTTTCTTCACTGCACAGCAAGACGCATTGACTGCACTGCTCAAAGAGTTCGTGGACGTGTTTGCTTGGTCTTACCGAGACATGCCCGGATTAGATCCTAACATTGTAGAGCACCGAATCCCTTTGAATCCCGAGGCTAAGCCCATCAAGCAAAAGCTACGCCGAATCAAGCCAGAGTGGTCTTTACAAGTCAAAGAGGAGATCAAAAAAATGCTCCGCGTCGGCTTCATCAGGGTGATCGAGTACCCCACATGGCTCTCCAATATCGTCACGGTCACCAAGGCCAATGGAAAAGTACGCTGTTGCGTGGACTTCCGAGATCTCAACAAAGCAAGTCCCAAGGACGATTTTCCACTACCCAACATCGACATGTTGGTAGACACTACGCCCAATTTCAAGTCAAGTCCTTCGTGGACGGATTTGCCGGCTACAATCAAATCAAGATGGCCGAAGAAGACCAAGAAAAGACAGCTTTCACAACCCCTGGGGAACCTATCGCTACGCAATGCCGTTCGGACTAAAGAACGCCTGGGCTACCTACCAACGGGCAAAGAACCGCCCTCTTCCACGATATGATCCACAAAGAGATCGAAGTGTACGTCGATGACAAGATCGTTCACTCAAAGGGATCGATGGACAACACCTCATGCACTGAGAAAATTCTTCAATCGCCTCCGAAAACACTCAATGAGGCTTAACCCTGCCAAATGCACATTTGGGGTTAGCCGAGGCAAGGTTTTGGGATACATGGTCACCGAGAGAGGCATCGAGGTTGATCCTCAAAAGATCAAGGCCATCATCGAAATGAGACCACCACAAACTCGCATGAGGTGAAAAGCTTCATGGGCCGCCTACGTATATCGCCGCTTCGTCAACCAATTGACCTCTATGTGCGAGCCAATCTTCAAACTGATGAAGAAGAACGCCGACATCGAATGGAACTCAGAATGTCAAGATGCCTTTGAGAAAATAAAAGCATACCTTGTGAGTCCTCCGATTCTCTGTCCTCCCCACGAGGAAAAGCCACTGTTGCTATACCTAACTGTGACCGACACCGCAGTTGGAGCCATGCTCTGTCAGGAAAAAAAGGAGTCACGGGTCGAAAACGCCATCTACTTCGTCAGTCGAAAGTTTCAAGGCAGCGAACTTAATTACGGCACTACATGCAGTCGTACACGGTACACTTGGTTTCCAAAATGGACCCAGTCAAGTACCTCTTCGACAAACCATCTCTGTCAATGAGGCTCGCCAAATGGTCCTTCTTCCTAGAGGAATTTGACATCAAGTACGTAAACCAAAAGTCAATCAAGGGACGGGCCATGGCTGAACAACTGGCTGATTTCCCAACCGACGAGGCTCGAGGCCCCGAACCACAATTTCCAGACGAGGGAATCTTCGCAATCGAAGGCGAAAACCGATGGCAACTGTTCTTCGACGGAGCAGCCAACAAAAAGGGAAACGGCATCGGTATGCTCTTGGTAGATCCCAAGGACGAGCACACCCCAATTGCTATAAAGCTCAATTTCGAGGTAACCAACAATGCCGCCGAATATGAAGCCTGCGCTACTGGACTACAAGCCGCACTCGAGAGGAATGTCCGTAAACTCGAAGTTTATGGGGACTCGGCCTTGATCATCAACCAAGTCTCCAACAAGTGGAAAACCATAGACCTGTGCTTGCAAAAATACCATGCCTGCATGGAGGACCTCATCACACAATTCGAAGAGGTCACCTTCCACTACTTGCCAAGAGACCGAAACAGGTTTGCAGATGCCTTAGCCACCTTGGCTTCCCTTGTAGAAATCCCTGAAGGAAAAGCAATCAAACCCTTCAAAGTCGGACGAAAGGAAATTCCTGCCTACTGTTGTGAGATCGAACCAGAACCTAAGCCCGTCAATGAGCCATGGTATAACCAGATCTTCCAATACCTCAAGAGCGGGGAAACCACCTTCATGAACAAGGAAGACCCACACACAGAAGGGGTCAAAACCAAGAGCATCATGGCCCTAAAACGCCTCGCCTCTCACTTCGTCATCCTCGGGGACATGCTATACAAGAAACGCTACCATGGGCCACTCCTACGCTGCTGTGATGTACCCAATTTTTGAAATCAAACGGAGTCGCCACGCCATTTTAATTTTGAGGGCCAAAACTTTGAAAAAAGCCCGAGATCAGAGATTTAGGTTCGGAGGTCATGTTACGCGTCGGGATGGACGTTAGTGTGCACCCGACGCGCCTCGTAAAACGAGTCTTCCAAACATTTGAAATCCTTTTGTGTGTGTGTGTGTGTGTGTGTGTGTGTGTGTGTGTGTTTTGACCAAAATGAGTTGAAGGCAGTTGACCCTTGACTTTGAAATGGACTTAAAGGCTTCAAAACTTCAGAATCTGGGGAAAGTCCGAGAATGAAAGTTGCTCAAAACACCCTAAATAGGGTTTATGAAAAGGAAATTTCCATTTTGGATGTAATTTGAGGGGTCAAAACCTTCTGGAAATCTCAGATGTGAAATCTGGATTTCCAGAAGCTGATGAACTGGCCTCTAAAAGAAAAATTGAAAAAAGGAGTTTTACTCACTCAAAAAATAAAATAAAAATATGTCTGGAAAGCTCTGGATGTTGGCTACAAAAAGTATTTTGTAGTAAACATCTAATTCCAAGTTTCACTGGGTCCAAAAAATAGGAAAATGGACTGAGGTCTCAGAACAATGCTACTGGACAGCAAGATGTTCTTGAGGGAAAATGTGATTTTTGGGGGATTTGCATCTATGTTCACCCCATTTTCATCCCTAGAATTGATACCACTACCTTTTGTTAAGTGGTTATCATATTCAAGTCATCCTTGGGGAATTTATGGGGTTGAAACATGTCCTTTGCAAAGGGAAAGGGGGTTTTGTAAAGATGAAACCAAGGAGAAAGAATTGACTAAAGATCTAAAATGTGGACCACTTGAGATGGTCATTCATGAAGATGAACTTCAAGATGACCATCTTAGGTCAAAACTCAAGTTAAACTAGACATAAAATAAGTCAAAGTAAGAAGAACAAGATGATCAAGAGATCAACAGAGAATTTTAGGGTTTTGAGAAGGAGGGCTTTACCAATGGTGACACCCTATCTTCCTAGGCTTGGAATTTGACTTGAGGAGTATCAAGATTTGGTGTTTGGCTTGAGGAGTATCAAGGTTTGGTGTGTTTGGTGTTTGATTGGGAAAGATTCAAGAGAAAATGGTGGCAATCTAAGGATTCCCACTGTTTTCTCTCTATATTTCGCCAGAACTTCGTTGCTGTGAGTAAGTTGTCCTTTTGTAAACTGAGAGAGGAGGGTTTAATTTATAGGCCCTCTGAAAACTCAAAGATGTCCGCGCGGAGGTCCCTGTAAAACGTGCCTGGTGCATTAAATGCTGCTCCAGGCTTTGAACAGGAAGAATATTTTTCAAAATATCAGCAGAAATTGTTTTTCAACTTGCTGTTTCGGGATTTTCTTAATTCTTTTGCTTTTTTGGATTCCTTTTGAGGTTTAACCTTAAATAGCAAACCCTAACCTACCCTTGCTTGGTTAGAAAGGTTAGAGATTGTTAGAAATGTTAGAAATGTTAAAACTTTCGTTAACTTTCTAACGAAAAAGCTACCAACTCAAATTGGAGCACTTACAGTAGCCCCTCGGCGACGGTGCTTTCGAAGGAAGCGGGGTCGTCGATAAGAGTAAGGCTCCATATTTGATAGGATGATCAAGTGATCGAGTGGCTGAACCTATTCAATAGGCTACCTACGTATCCCGAATGGGAATCAAGCCGGTCGTAGTTCGGGTCTTTGACCCTGGGAATGATTGTTTTTAAGGTATCAACCTGGAGATGATGGCGTTTTAGGCGCCTCGGACCTTGAAGATGATGGCGTTTTAGGTGCCTCGAACCTTGAAGATGGCGTTTTAGGTGCCTCGAACCTTAGATATGGCGTTTTAGGTGTCTCGAACCTTGATGGTGGGGATAGATGGTCCTCTGGTGGACTTTGCTTGAAAGGATCGGTCTTACGTCTGATGCCGAAGGAAAGGATGACCATTTTGGTCGAGTGGCTGGACCTAATGATAGGCTACCTAAGTATCCCGAGTGGGAATCAAGCCGGCCGTAGTTCGAAATTTATTCGAGATTTCGTTGGCTTATTGGGAAAATCGACGTATTCGTTGGGGAAATCGGTCTTACGTTTCTTTACTTGGGGACGATTTTGATGAAAGAAACGGGATTCCGTTATCTTTCTTGGGGCACTCGGTCTTACGTTTAACTGCCAGGAATTTCTTTTGAGAGGGTATGAACCTAAATGGGAACTTAGTTCAGGAGTATGAACCTAAGTTGAGGTTCGGTTCAGGAGTATGAACCTAAATGGAGACTTAGTTCAGGAGTATGAACCTAAGTTGAGATTTGGTTCAGGAGTATGAACCTAAATGGGAACTTAGTTCAGGAGTATGAACCTAAGTTGAGGTCTTGTTCAGGAGTATGAACCTAAATGGAGACTTAGTTCAGGAGTATGATCCTAAGTCGGGATTTGGTTCAGGAGTATGAACCTAAATGGGAACTTAGTTCAGGAGTATGAACCTAAGTTGAGGTTTTGTTCAGGAGTATGAACCTAAATGGGAACTTAGTTCAGGAGTATGAACCTAAGTTGAGGTTTTTTACCTGATGGAGGCTATTTGAAGGTGTTCTTGCTGGGGAAGACACGGGCGTACGAGAACCATCGGGAAGAAAGGTGATCAATGTCGGTCAAGTGGATGGACCAAGGATTGATCAGATCCGGGGGGTCACCCGAGGATTGACTATTTTAGGGAAGTCGTCCTAGAGATTGACTGTATTTGGGAGTCACCCGAGGGATTGACTATTTTAGGAAAGTCGCCCCTATGATCTGACTATTTTTGGGAAGTCGCCCTATGATCTGACTATTTTTGGGAAGTCGCCCTGTGGTTTGACTGTTTTTGGGAAGTCGCCCTATAGTTTGACTATTTTTGGGAGGTCGCCCTATGATCTGACTATTTTTGGGAAGTCACCCTATGATCTGACTGTTTTGGGGAAGTCGCCCCATGATCTGACTATTTTTGGGAAGTCGCCCTATGATCTGACTATTTTTGGGAAGTCGCCCTATGGTTTGACTATTTTTGGGAAGTCACCCTATGATCTGACTATTTTTGGGAAGTCGCCCTATAGTTTGACTGTTTTGGGGAAGTCACCCTAAGGTTTTGACTGTTTTGGGGAAGTCGCCCTATGATCTGATGATAATGTTCTTTTAGAAAAGTAGTTGACTAAGATATGCTTTCATACCCGTGCCAGTGCTTACTGTAGTTGCCTAAGGACCGAGGCTACGCTGATGTTGATGAAGAGTTGTTAAGTTGCTTGTTCGTGGGACGGTTTCGCCGACGATTTGCTTTGTCTTTGGAAGCATTTTGACTGAAGGAGGAGTTTGGTTGAGTCCGCATCTTCTTGGTGATCGTCAACCTTGTAGAGGTGGTTGAGCTTGTATTCACATTGGGACTTCTTGCTTTTGAGAACATGGTGTCTCCGACCGCATTGCATTGGAGAGCTTGGCGTCTCTGACCTTCTTGCCTTGGAGAACTTGGCGTCTCTGACCGATTTGTATTTGAGAACTTGGCATCCCTGACCGATTTGTATTGGAGAACTTGGTGTCTCTGACCGACTGGCATTTGATTTGCATTTGAGAACTTGGCGTCCCTGACCGAACTGTATTTGAGAACTTGGCGTCTCTGACCGAATTGTATTTGAGAACTTGGCGTCTACTCGACCAACCGACATTTGATTTGCATTTGAGAACTTGGCGTCCCTGACCGATTTGCATTTTGAGAACTTGGCGTCCCTGACCGACTTGTATTCGAGAACTTGGCGTCTCTGACCGAATTGTAGACACTGGAGGTGGTCTTCATTGGGGGCTGTTTTCATCCATTTGTGGACATTGGGGGTCGTCTTTAGCAAGTTGCAGACGTCGGAGCTTGTCTTTGCCAAACTGTAGATGCTGGAGGCTGTCTTCATCCGTTTGTGGACATTGGAGGTCGACTTTGGTGAAGATCATCCTTGCCGAAAAGGGGGATTTGATTTCACGTTTGAATTCCTGCATTCGTTAGTGAAGAGGAAGATGCATATATGACATTCATGATGACAGATGCATGCATAGAGCCAAAAATGATTGTGAGAGTATCACGGCATATGTTTGCGAGATGATGCATTTACTTGCTTTCGAAGATGCACCTAGCCTAAGCTTTTGTGGGAAATTATGATTTATGATCTTCAATTCACTTAGGATTTTTCCTATTGATTCAAGTTTTGTGCATGCTACATGAGCCCTCGGGAGATTTTTGTGGGGATGCATGGTTATGTATGTGTCTCGGAGACTTGTTTGGAGCAGATTTTGAGCATGTGGGGGATGAGAACCCTTGATCGCGATTTAAACAGCGGTTGTTGGTGAGGTTTTGTCAGCAGTATCACATTGATCTCAATTTTGATGAGATTGGATTCGGATCCCGGGTCTTGATTGGAATTTTCTCTCTCAATCTTGGTCATTTGAAGGCCGATGCCGACGGGCTCTAGGGCACGTTGATATGAGTGAAGCTTCTTTCATTTGGGTGAGCCGTGACCTCGGCCGAAACCTTATCCGGAGAATGATTTGATGGAATTGCTAATGCCGGAGAAACCCCGATCTTGAATTCCGATGCTACGGCCGCCGTGTACCAAGTTACAAGCCGAAATTCTTTCTTGATAAAATTCGGGTCCAAAAGACCGTCTTGACAAAGCCCCTGATCCCGAGTAGGCAAAGTCCGGATTTTGAAGAAGTGACTTGGCGAATCTATCTCGTAGTGAAGAACGCAATGTGGACCCAAGGATGACTATAGAAGTCCCATCTTAAAGAGCTGATACAGGAGAATGGTGCGGCCGGAACGGCTGGATTTGGAGCTCCTTCTTCTGCGCACTCGGGGCGCGAGAGGGGGGAGTCCTCGAGTTCACGTACTCCGAGGAGGCCCTTTGCCTATTCCCGGCTGGAGGAGTTCGGCGAGTTCCTGTTTGCGATGCATCCGGCACGGCGGAGCAAGACGTCGAGTGTACGGATGACGAGCGGGACTCGCAGTAGTCCCCTTTTTATCGCTTTCTTTCTTTACTATTTTGTTTAGACAAAATGCATGTATTTGTCGAACAAATTTTTGATTTGAACCGTATTTGCAAAAAGGCGCCCGTGGGGCGGAACCTGTACTTCGCATATTTATTCTGTGATCACCTTCAGTTATTTTCGGCAAATAAGCAAATAGGTTAATCAAAAAATAAATAAAAAGGAGAAATGCATTAAAAATTGAACGGGTCAAAAATTAAGCATGTATGCACTAATTTTTAATTATTTGCACCGTTGCACGAGCCGGGCGGAAGGGATATTGACATTGGTTGAATGAAATCGTATGTGCACGCAGATTTCATAAGAGTGAACAGGCATGGTTTGGAAATGTTTCCAACTTTAAGGCTGGGCTGCAGAGTTGACCAAGTCAATCGGCAGAGGAGTCCAAATAGGACTAGAATTGAATTTCCAGATTCTTTAAATTGCGGTTTCGGCTTTGCAATTTGTAAGAAGCTCGCGCATTGTTTTTGCTCATTCTCGCTGAATTCTTTTCCCTTTCTTAAGGTTTTCTTCACCTTCGACATGGCTCCCTTTCCCAAGTTATCGTCTCGGATGCAAGAGCGATATTTGGACAAACTTTCAACGTGGGTACGGAACCACACGAGGCCGAACAAAAGGTTTTTCGAAGGTGTTACGGGATTAAATCTGTTTGGGCTTTGAAGGAGCTCATGCCGATTGGGATCTTTTAAGAGCCGCGTCTCGGCTCGGGATGTAAGGAGGAACGTGTACCTTTTCGTACAACGAAGTCACTCCTACGTTTGAAGATTTCCGGGCCATTCTCGGGAGGACCCGAGACGGAATGCCTAGTTCTTCCGTATGCCGGTGGCATGGCCACTATTGAGAAGCTAGTGTCTTTGTTGGGTATCTCTACTGGAGAAGCATGCGGGATGCCGGTACAGATACCGATTACGTTGACATTTCGGGACCGCCCGAGAGATTTGCCGGAGCCGAGGAGCGTCTTTTCGTGGGACGCGTTTGCTTCTATGCGCGATTGCTACTCTGTTCACATTCACGTCTTCGGGTGTGTGCCATCACGTGTACCGGACTGGTGAGGCATGCACGGAGTGGGGAGACATCGTGCCGCTGGTCTTGGGCGAGATGTTCCTCGGGCATAGGCCGGATGGCGACCGGTACCCGATACATGTGGGGAGGGAGTCCCGCTATGCCGACCATGTAGTTGAGGGAGAGGCCGCAGATGATGCCCGAGGTGCCAATGTCCCGTGACGCTTGGTCTTTCTCGCGACGTCCTTCCGGTGATAGGAGGTAATCAGCCGAGCCGGAGCTACGGATGGCCAGACTTTGCACGCATCACTTGCGATGGTGTGTTCTTCACTAGAAGTTACAGACTTGTAGGACCGCTCAGGAGGGTCTCGTTGATTGTCGAGTGCCGGGGCTGCATCTCGGACGTCTTTCTATATTCCATCATTGGTTCTCAAGCGGCAAGACGGGCCGGGAGCAGATGCCACCGACCGATCCGAGTTATGCCGCTACCTTTGAGGTGGGATCTTTGCGGATGGAAGATCCTTCGACGCTATTGCCGATCACCCGGTGGTGGCAATACACGTCCTTTCCCGCCAGTGGTTCTCTTTCACCGGAGAGAGGGCACCGTTCGTCGACGCAAAGATTCCGAAGCGGTACGAAGAGTGTATGGGAGACACGAGATGGCTATCTTGTGGAGACGGAGTGAGCCGTGTTGGGTGCCGATCACCCGGACAAATTTCGACCTTGAGGAGGACAGAAGCGAGGGCTAACCCCGGGAATCGTGCGACGATGCCATGGCCGATTATGTGGCAAGTGCTGATCGGGAGGCCAATCAAAGCACTATGATGATGGCTCAAAGTGAGGCGGCTCGAGACAGTCGAGCCGAGAAAGGATCTGTGTTGACAGCCACAAGCTTGACGGAGGCGTCGGGAAGAGTCCCCGAGCCAGGTAGAAGGCCTACCGGAATATTTCCCGCGAAGGTGAAGAACACTCGCCGGGGAAAAGGGAAGGGGAAGAAGGATGACGGACCAAGTACGGGAAACTAGGTTGACCTTGCCGTCCGCAGTATCCACCCATTGTCATTGCAGACACATTAATTGATTAATGTTTTATTGTAGTTTTGCTAGCGTGTAGCGAGTCAAGAGTTGACCGTGCTTGAACTCATCAAAGAATGTTTTAACCGTTATGAATTTGTAGGTTAAATGAAAAGAGTTTTTCGAAACACAAGCAATTGATGCTTATTGTATTTTTTTTTTGTTTATTAGACCGAACCAAAGATGGCTGCCTACGTTCCCCTTTTACAATTGGACTAAGGGGCTCAGTGTCACCGTAGTTCGACACTTTAGGTGAATTTGAGAAAAACAAAGACAAAAGAAGTGCGACCCTGTTTTTTACCTGGATCATTAGCGGGAATGTATCCAGTTGGGTATTACTCTTTTAGAACTTTAATTTACTGAGGGGGACGGTGTATGGGGAAGGTGAGTTGACTCGTGCTCTTCCTCAAACGAAGTATCTGCGGAGTTTGCTTCCGTTCACGGGGTTAACGAAAGGGTTTCCGTCCAAGTCTGCTAGCTTCATGGCTCCTCCGAAGAAGATTCTTTGTACCACGAACGGTCCTATCCAGTGGAGGCTCCCACTTTCCGAGGGGATTGGTCTCGCGTAGGAGGCTTTTCCTTTAGCAACAAGTCGCCTTCTCTCGATGTCTCGGATCTTGACTTTCTTGTCGAATGCTCGTGCCATTCTCGCTCCGGTAGGCTCGAGTGTGTTCCATGGCTTTCAATGCTGCGCTCGTCGAGTAGAGCAAGTTCGTCGTGACAGCTCTGTAGCCATTCGACTTCATTGATCCCGTTTTCCAAGAGGACTCAGAGGGAGAGAATTTCCAATTCCACGGGTAACATCGCTTCCATTCCGTAGGTAAGTGCGAACGGAGTCTCCCCTGTGGCGGTTCCGACCGATGTTCGGTATCCCTGCAGGGCTAGATGTAGCTTTTCGGGCCGCTCCCGACCTCCGGTGGTCATCTTTCCGATTATCATGGCGAGAGTCTTGTTGGCCGCCTCTACCGCACCATTGGTTTGTGGTCCGTAAGGAGAAGACCTCGTGACGTGTGACTCGACCCGCCGCAGTTAGTCACAATCTCCTTCAAAATGGGTCCCATTGTCGGAGATGATCTCGTTGGGCACTCCGTATCGGCACATGATGTTCTCTCGGATGAACTCGGCCACCTTTCTTAGAATTCGGCACTGTACGATCTCGGCTTCTACCCATTTGGTGAAGTAGTCGACCGCGACTAAAATGAACTCGTGACCATTGCTCGGGAGGAGTGATCTTGCCGATGACGTCGATTCCCCATGTGGCGAAAGGCCATGGCGTAGTCATGCAATAGAGTTTATGAGGAGGGGTGTGATTGAGGTTGGAGAACCGTTGACATTTGTCGCAGCTTCGGACGAACCGGGATGCGCCTGTTTCCATTGATATCCAATAGTATCCCATACGGAGAATGATCTCGTGTCAATGCTCTAAGCGTTCATGTGCGGACCGTAGGTTCCGTTGTGAACTTCGTTCATTAGCTCGCCGGCTTTTTCTTTGTTTACACATCGAAGGAGTGGCCCTCGGTGGCGCTTCTTGTACAACATACCCCTGCAATGACGAAGTGGGATGCCGTGCGTTTTAATGCCATCATGTTTTTGGCTTTGATCCCTTCTTTGTATTTTCCATCTTCACTTGTGAAGGAAGCTTCTCCGTTTTGGAGGTACCGGTAAATGATTGTACCAGTGGTTCGTCGATCGTTTCGTTTCTTTTCGATCTCACAAAGCAATAGGCGGGTGTTTCCCGTCTCGCCTATTCTCGAGGGGTTTTATTGCTTTCCCTTCGGGAATTTCGACAAGAGAGGCGAGGGCTGCTGTGGCGTACGCGGCGGTTCCCGTCTCTTGGCAAATAGTGAAAAGAGATGTCCTTGAACCGAGCAATGAGCTCCTCCATGTACGCGTGGTACTTCGAAGGCCGGAATCTACCGTCTTCCATTTGTTGGATACTTGATTGATGATCAATGCCGAGTCTCCATATACATCCAGCTCTCTAAGATGTTGTGCTCGAGGGCGGCTTCCAAACTCGCCGCACAGTGCTTCGTATTATGCCGCATTGTTGGTTGCTTCAAAATTCGCTTGATGGGCATGGGAGTATGCTCGTCCTTGGGATCGACAAGGAGCATTCCAATGCCATTCCCCTTCTTGTTGGCTGCCCCATCGAAGAAGAGTTGCCGCCGGTTTGCGCCGTCAAGTGAAAAGATTCCATCGTCCGGAAATTGCGGATCGTGACCCTTAGGTTCACCAAGCTCGGGAAGTCGGCAAGCCGATCCGCCATTACTCGCCCTTTGTTGATTTTCTCGACCATGTACTTGATGTCGAACTCACCAGAAGAATGACCACTTGGCTAGCCGCATTGACAAGGATGGCTTGTCAAAGAGATATCTGGACGGGGTCCACTTTGGAGACCAGGAGTACCGAATGCGACCGCATGTAGTGTTTCGCTTTCCCGACTACCCATACCAAGGCGGTACAAGTTTTCTCTCGATGCCGAGTAGCCGAGTTCACTTCCTTGAAGCTTTCGGCTTACGAAGTAGATTGCATGCTCAACCTTGGAATCTTTCTGTTCTTGTGCCGCATTGCTCCGATTGACGTGTACGTCACCGCTGTCGGATACGACGAAGTAGTGGCTTTTCTTCATGTGGCGGGCACATAATTGGGGGATTAACCAAGTAGGTCTTGATCTTCTCGAAAGCCGTTTGGCACTCTGAGTCCCATTTGATGTCGGCATTCTTTTTCATCGGTTTGAACATGGGCTCGCGGAGATGTCAACCGGTTGATAAAGCGATCGATGTGATCAAGTCTTCCCATGAAGCTCTTTACTTCTGTTAGGGTTTGAGGTGGCTTCATGTCGATGATGGCCTTGATTTTTCCTGGGATCGGCTTCGATACCTCTTTCTCGTGACCATGTACCCCAAGCACCTTGCCGCGCTTGACGCCGAAGGTGCACTTTGCCGGTTCAACCTCATGGAGTGTTTTCGAGTCCGTTGAAGAACTTCCTCGGATCTGTCATGTGCCGCATGTCCGATCCCTTGGAGTGGATGATCATGTCGTCGACATATACTTCGATTTCTTTGTGTATCATGTCATGGAAGAGGGCTGTTGCAGCCCGCCGGTAAGTAGCCCCGGCGTTTCTTTAGACCGAATCTGCATGACCGTGTAACAAGATGTCCCCCATGGAGTGGTGAAGGCGTCTTGGACGATCCTCCTCGGACATCTTGATCCTGGGTCAGATTCAGCCGAACCCGTCCACGAAGGACTTTACTTCGAAATTTGCCGTGGTGTCGACTCAAACATGTCGATGTTAGGCAATGGGAAATCATCTTTAGGGCTGGCCTTGTTGAGATCCCGGAAATCTACGCAAAGATTCGACCTTTCCGTTGGCCTTGGTGACCGTCACGATGTTGGAGAGCCAAGTCGGGTACTCAATCACTCGATGAAACCAACTCGGAGCATTTTCTCAATTTCTTCTTTAACTTGCAAGGACCACTCGCTTGATCTTGCGCAGCCTTTCGCTTGACAGCATGGATTCGGGATCCAGGGGAATTCTGTGCTCCACGATTGAGGGATCGAGTCCCGGCATGTCTTGGTATGACCAGCGAACACGTCAACATACTCCCTGAGGAGGCTTATCAGTGGCTTCTTTTTCGCATCGACGAAGAAACCGCCCACTTGTGTCTCTTTAGGCTCTTGCACTCGACCCTGTGTTCACTTTAGTCATAACCTCTTCGGCAGCTTGGGCCCGGTTGTCCTCTTGGTCAACTACACGCTCGAGAACTTCTTTAATGTATTGTTCGTTTAATGTGTCTCGCTTCTTTATCAATTGGATTATTAACGTCTTTTAAGTTGTTTGTTAACTTATCAGCTTGTTAAAGTGGCAATGAGAGGATACTCCGAAAGGTCGACTTTTCATTAAACAAGAACGGGAATACATGATTGGCTACAACATTATAGTCCTCCGGCGTAAGGCCGTTGGATGACTCGTAGGACTCGGACTTTGACAAGGACTCGACTCGAGGGTTTGAGACCGGGTTTAGGGAGATGTGGGTGCGGGCCCAGCCTTGTCTTCCACTCGCTCGGCTTGCCCTTGGTCCGGTGAAAGTTACCCAATTCTTCGGTGGCATTGGCTGGATGCTTGATGAGGGTGCGGGGATCGAGAGGCTTGGCTCCCGCTGTCCCTATCATGGCGATTATGCCGTTGTCTGAGCCCCGCCGATCAAGTTGGGCAACTCCATGACTTCTTCAAACAGACTCGTAGAGCCGGTCCACCGAGAGCGTCTTCTATGAATTCCCGGTTCCTTCGCTTTGGACTTACCGTCTCGAATGTGGCCTCGGCGGCCGATCCGAACAACTTGTTTCCTACGGAGAGTACCTTGAGTTGCTCCTCCAAGTCTCGGGATTCCCTTGAATGTGTACTCATGTTGGACCGTGGTGGCGCAGCTGGGTCCGAGTAGAGCCGTGATGTCGAGGAACGCTCCCTTATCGTATTAGCTTTGAGTCCTCTCGAAACGCTTGAGGTCCCGTGCTAGCCGTTCCATTCTTCCCGTAGTCTTAGTGCCGAATATCCTCGCTTCTTTCTCATCTTCATCAGCTTCCACCGTCGGTCCCCTCGGCTTCGCTGTCGGTTCCGCCTGTCGGTCCCCTCGCTTCGGGCCGGTTCCGCTCTCGGTCCCCTCAGCTGCTGTCGGGTTCCCTTGTTGGTCCCCTCGCTTCATTGCCGGTTCCCTCGGTGAAGTAATGAGCGAGGTCAAAGCCGTAAGGTCGGAGGTTGGGTGTGCCGTCTGAGGTTCCCTTTGCGGGCCGTCGCCTTGGTGCGGGCGAGCCTGCCTTTCCTTGATGTCGCCCGGTTGGCACCTAGCCAAGCCCCCGGACCGTGGTGTGGTCCTTGACTTCAATGATTTGGCGTTAGCCTTGCAGCCTTTTGCCGAGCCCCGCCCCGGGATGAAGTTCATGAAGTTTCATCATCCTCATGGCGGGAGGAATCGGTCGTGGGACAAAGTGGAAGGTCCACGTTGCATATTTGGATCTTGGAGGTCTCCAGAGTGAATCCGCTTAATGGCATGTCGTCATTATGCTTGATTTCCAATACCGGAATGTCGTTGGTGCCGGTCCCCTCGGTGGTGACACCGTCGCCGTAGCCGTGGTTAGCTCGTTGCCTTGCATGAACTTGAGGCACCGGTGAAGGGTGGATGCCACGCCATTGATTCGATGCAGCCTGTGGACGCCCCAGGATGGCCGTGGAAAGTGATTGGAATGTCCAACACTTGGAATTCGTGGGGATCACCCGCTTGCCGAACCGTATGTTGAGAGTAGCAACCCCGAGAACTCGTACGGGAAGTAGAGTCATAGGCCTTGACAAAGGTGGACCGAAGGCTTAAGATCTCGTGGGCTTGATATCAAGCAGTGTCCATCATTCTTGGCGGGCAAGACATTCATTCCGGATCCTCCGTCCACCAACACGCTGGGAAGGCGACGCTCGTCCACTGGACTGTGATGTAGAGCGGCTCGTTGTGATTAGCCCCAAATTTCGGAAGGTCAAAATCGTGAAGGTGATAATGTTGCCATAGTGGATGTTGCCAATCATCTCGAATGACTTCATCCGGGGTTGCGCCCACTGGGACCATGGTACGGGCCAGCTTTCCTCTAGCTTGAGCTTGTGAGGATAAGAGGAGGTGAGCAGAGACCAAAGGGAAATGTTCGCCCGAGTCCGCTTGAGCCGAGTGAGGATCGGGTCCTCTTTCAAGGAATTTGCGTCTTCGGGCCGGCCGGATTGCAATTCTGGGCTCCGTCGGCTTTTTGGTGGCCTTAGGTGGTAATGCATGGATTTGACCCGACGGGTTAGAACGCTCGACATCGTGTTTGGTCCCTTCGAACAGCCGCTTCCGAAGTTGAGCCATAGTTAGAGGAGGATTCCTCGTAGCATAGGGCCATGCGTCTTCCTCAACTCATTGATTGTGGATGAATTCCCGGAGCTTCGGCAGCTTGACGGATTCTCGTCCCAGATACCGGGCTTAGGTGCCTCCCGCGGGGAGGTAGCCTGCGCTTGACGCAGCTTGTTCGAATGTCGGGCACAACAAAGGTTGCCTCGAACTGAACCGTGCGTTGCTAACCCTCCGGGAGGTTGAGAGTTCTCGGCCAAGCGAACGGTCTCCTTGATCTCTTCACTTCAGATATCGCGTTCCTTTCCTTCGCCGAGCATACTCGGGGCATTCTGAGTTGGGTCCGGCGATACTCGTGGTTTGCTAGTTTTCCTCCGCTCCGGGGCCCCGAGATCAACCTTCTTGGGTGTAAGTACCCAAATCTGCTCATGCCTTCCTGGTTAAATTTCCCGACATTTCGGTAAGTTTTCCGGTAATTCCCGGACCTTCCTAGTGTTCCGGAAATGTCCGGAGCAAACCCCAAATTAAAATTAGGGCTGTAGGAGCCTTCCTAATTAAGAAAACACGTTTTTCTTAATTAGGGAGAAGGTTCTAGAATAATGCCACCTTGCATGGTTCTAGAATGCCGAGTCACAATGGATAAGCCCGCACGGCCGCATTAGCTCGTCGCCTCATGCCGCACGGCTTCATTAGCCTTATCCGCATCGCCTATAAATAGAGCCCTCCTCTACCCATTTCCACACACAATCAACAACAACAAAAACACACACACTCCATAGCAAAGATAATCAAGACGTGAAGAACACCCTCAAGGCTCAAGAAGGCGAAGAAGAAGCTCAAGAAGCCATCTCCCTCCTCCTTGAAGACCCAAGACGAACCTCTCCTCCTAGCTCCGTCCGAAGAAGCGAAGGAAACGATTGGTAACCTCGCACGCCCTAACCTTGCATTTTAATTGATATACTTGCTCATTGCATTCATATATCTTGCTTGGGACTTGGCATTTATTCATAAAGATCATTTCTTTATCACCCCCTTCCCTTTGCATGCATTAAGACCTCATTTGTCATAAAAATGTAGTCTTTTTCATAAAGGTGCATCCTTTGCACCTAAAATCCCTATTTTCCAATAAAAATGTTATCTTTATGCATCATTTGCACATAAAGATCAAGTCTTTTCCAATAAAAATGCATCCTTTGCATTCAAAAACCTTTTCTAATGCATCATTTGCATAAAACCCTATCTTTACGCATCATTTGCATAAAGATCATTTCTTTAAATCAAAAAGTATCATTTGCTAAAACCAAAATGTCATCTTTTCATTAAAGAGTCATTTTTTCATCATGCATTTCCCTTTCCCCAACCTTGAAACGGACCGGTGTAAAAGTTCTCATCTTTGCATCGTTCCTTCCATTAAAGGTTCATGATTTCTTTAGGAAAAGGATAACCTTGAACCCTATATCTCCGATTATCGCTTAAGAATGAGTATGAAGCCTCTATACGAGCTCGACCGTCTTAAAGCGTAGGATTGATGGGCTAAGGACATTCCTTCCTAAAGAACCTCATCTTTGACCAAAAGAGAGTCATTCTCTCGATCACGCAAGTCCCGAGGGTCCCGAGGTTTAAAATGCGATGATCACAAGTCATAAGATGAGGACGGGATCATAATCCCAAATACATAAATTCCAAGAAATCCCGAGCGACAACCAACAAATGGTTTGTACGTCCGGAAGATAACTTGGGACATTCCCCCCTTTTACTCTCAAACACATGCACACAAAGAAAGCACGCAAGCAATCACGATTAATGAAATCTCGGGAGACTTGCTCCGGCAAGGCACTTTGGGTGAACGCCAAACGTTCTTCCCAAGGGGTAACTTAACCTCCGAACCCATAAAACCTTTTTTTCAAAGTTTTGAGGTAATCAAAATGGCGTGGCGACTCCGTTTTTCAAATAACTCGGATGTCTTCAAACTCGCGTGAATTCCAATAAACAAAAATTTTGGGCACACATTCACAGCCATGGCGACTATTGGGAAACCCAAAGGAGAAAAGCTTTATTTTCAAAACAAAAGTCGATACTTGGTATATAGGTGGACCCCACTTACCCTTCCCGTATCGCTTCCCTAACCCGGGCTTGGGATAACCAGGTGGTTTAACAATCCCACGTACTCAAGCATCCCCTTTTCAAAAAAAAAAAAATAATTTTGAAAAAAAATAAGAAAGCTTTTCCTTTTGAGCGGGTTAGACTCCCATCGCCGATTTCATTAATCGTGCTTGCTTTCTTTACCATGCATTGCATCATTTGCATCTTGGAATCGCATACTTTGAACGGGAAACAACCCGAAAAATAGCAAAAGGAGTGGAACTCGGAAAATTGATCCATGCAGCCGTGCGGCTCAATCCTCATGGATTCTCGACCGCGACCTCGGGCAATTCCACCAGAAAATCATGGTTAATCCGGCAAAGTCCTAGCACTGGGGCTACTCACTCCCTACGATCGACCGGGGCTTCCTAAAATTTACGTGCTTATGTGTTGCATTTTCCCCGTCCCGAAAATCATTCCTTTAAAACACATTTATGAAAATCTCTCGTTTTAACTCAAAAAGGAACATTTTTAGGAGACCGCACACTACGCGCACCCGATATATCCCGTACACTTTTGCACGCACGTCCTTCAAACCCGAGGGTGGTTCCACTCGCAGCCACGGACCCTTTACGATGCTCCCGGCGCGCACGGAATCATCCCAACCTCCCCATGGTACCAATGGTCGACCAATGCACAGCCCGTGTCACACGTTTCAAAAACCGTGACTTTTGGTTGGTTTTTGGTCTAGTCCGTGTCATATAGCCCAGCTTGCATACCCACGTAAAGGTCAAGCCTTAGCTCATAACGGAAGCCAAGATTTTCGCTCAAGCGAAATTCTCGCCGAAATTCCGACAAGGAAAATCGGTGGGATCTTGACTCCGACATTGACTATTGACCTTGACCCACACGGAATGCGTAAGAGTCAAGACCGAGTCTTTGCCAATAAAATCAAAAGATCTTTCGCTCAAGCGAAGCTCGCCAAAATTCCGACAAGGAAAAATTGGCAAGATCTTGACCGGCATTGACTTCGATTCTCGACTCACGCACCGCGTATGCAACGAAGTTCAATGTGACACCGTGTCATCCGGCTTTGCCGCCCGACCCATGCCTATTATATTCTCTGGACATTACCGAAAGTCAAAACCGTCATTCGCTCAAGCGAAACTCGTCAAAGATCCGTCAAGGCAGAGACGAGACTTTCCCGTATTGCCTTGACTATAATCCGCATCGTCGTGCGTTGAAAGGTCCTATGACCCGCTAGACCCGATAGGAGCGTTTCTTACTCTCGGTCGGTGGGATCCGCGTGCCCTATAGGACCCTCGCCCGGGCCGTCCACCCCGGGAGGTCGAAATAGCAGGTGGAATACGAGGGGCTTATAGACGTAGTGACGGAACCCACCGATCCAGATCTAGAGTAGTTGTGAAAAAAAAAAAGAAGAAGGCGTAACCCCTTTTCCAACCAAATAGATATTAATAAAAGACACTGTTTTAAGTAAACTTGAAGATTCTAATTTGCATATTGCCCGAGCCTTCACCTAAACACCTACCCCGAGTCTAAACCTTTCCTATCCCTTTCCCGCAGCCGAGAAAGAAGTGGGTGAGAACACCGGGTCGCAACTTGTTAGCGCAGTAATCCTCGACTGCTCGCTGTAATCCTCGCTTTGTCGCCTTTTCGTTGTCAAAATGGCCAACATGGTAATCCACAACGGTAATGACCAAGCTTGGAGGGGCTATCCTGCTCAACCCAAGCCTCACATCCGGTATGATGTATGTGATTGTGAAGACCGCCTAGAGTATGAGTATCAAGAATGGATCAATGAGGACGCTCCTTCAAGGAAGAAGAAGAAGAGAAAGTCCACACAAGCAGGCTTAAGGAAAGATACGAAGCCGGGGACAAGAGCGTAGGAACTTTGGGAGAGCCTTCGGCAAGTTCGACTACTATGTCGCTTATGCCAAGGAACCCGTCAAAGAACCCGTCACCCCAAGCACACCCAGCCTCGATACCCCCATGTACAATGATCCTCTTGAAGCGTAAAGTGCTGAATTTGTGGCCATCGTGAAGTTCAATGAGAAGCTATCGCATCTCGAAGCTGTAACACGTAAAGCCTATCAATACGTAGCGCTCAAGGAAGAATTAAGATCCTCCGAAGAAGACTTCATCAAAGCATTATCCGTGCCAACCCTTCTGGCTACACCGACAAGGTCGTGGTGTCCAAGATCGTAAGAAAGAGAAAATGAGTTATCGCAGCCGCATTGATAAGATGAGCCGACCCTTCGCCAATGAGTCCGCCGCTACGGAAGAGCTAGCCGAAAGATTGCAACAAGTTACTTTAGTTCCCCTCACCATCTTTCCACGATCGGCCCGTTAATGATTTCCGGCAAGCTTTTGATCGGGCTCTCAAGTCTCCAACTTTCTCAAGAACGCCGGCAAGACCGCTTACTCCCTGTGGCAACAAAGAAGAAGGAGCGAGATCCTGGCCCAACCCTTGTCAAGTCCCCTCGAGTCAATAAGTAGTGTAGGGTCCAGAGTCGTTGTTGTCTATTTAGTCGAGTCAGAATCTTCGAATTCAGCCTCTCGTGAGTCATCCGAAGGCCTCACGCCCGAGGATTATGAAAATGTAATCGATGTCATCTTTCCCCTTATCTTGAATGAAATGACAAATCTTTCGATTATCCTCTTATTGCCAACTTAACAAATGATAAATTAACTCAAAACTTAACAACAAGCTTAATAATGAATCATTTGAACAAGATGCAAACACACTAAACGAACAATACATTAAAGAAATCTTTAAGCAGGTTTCGAAAAAGAGGAAAACCGGGCCCAAGCCGCCGAGGAGGTTTTGATAAGTGTGAACTTGGGTACTATTGAGGAACCTAAAGAGACACAGATTGGAAGCTTCTTCCAGGGGGTTGAAAGGGACAGATTGATCGAGCCGCTCGAGAATACGTCGACGTGTTTGCATGGTCATACAAAGATATGCCTGGGCTAGACAGCTTCGATAGTAGAGCACGTAATCCCTCTAGCACCGCATGCTAAGCCGAAAGGTAACCGAGAAAGATCAAGCCGGAATGGTCTCTACTGTGTCAAAGAAGAAATTGAGAAGCTACTGCGGGTAGGGTTCATCGTAGTTATTGAATACCCGACATGGTTGTCCAACATCGTGACCGTAACCAAGGCCAATGGGAAGGTGCGCCGCCGTGTGGATTTCCGAGATCCGAACAAGGCCGCCCCAAAGACAACTACCCTCTCGCCAAACATAGACATCCCCGGGTGGACTCCACCGCCAACTACGAAGTCAAATCCTTCGTTGATGGTTTTCAGTGCTACAACTGCATCAAGATGGCCGAGGAAGACCAAGAAAAGATGCCTTCACCACACCGTGGGGAACCTACCGTTATACGCAATGCCATTCGGCTCAAGAATGCCTGGCTACTTACCAAAGGGCGCCGACCGCCCTTTTTCATGACATGATCCACAAGGAGATTGAGGTCTACGTAGATGACATGATAATCCACTCCAAAGGAGAAGGTGGGCAGCACTTTGTTGACCTACGAAAATTCTTTGAGAGGCCGAGACAACATTCCATGAGACTAAACCCCGCCAAATGCACCTTCTGAGTGACAAGGGGAAAAGTGCTTGGGTATATGGTCACGGAGCGAGGTATCGAAGTTGACCCCCGAAAGATCAAAGCCATCATGGATATGAGGCCACCTCAAACCTGCATGTAAGTCAAGAGCTTCATGGGTAAATTGCAAAGACATCGCCCGTTCGTCCAATCAGTTGACCACTATGTGCGAGCCCATCTTCAAGCTCATGAAGAAGAATGTGGACACGTAATGGACCGAAGAATGCCAAGATGCCTTTGACCGTATCAAGGCATACTTAGTACATCCTCCCGGTACTATGCCCCCACATAGACGTAAGCCTCTTCTCGCTTCTATCTCACCGTCACGTACACGGCAGCTGGGCTATGCTTGCTCAGAGAAGAAAGACTCTCGGGTAGAAAATGCCATTTACTTTGTCACGGAAGCTACGGGGAGCGAGCTCAATTACTCAAGATGTGAAAAGACTTGTGCAGATCGGTCCGGGTAGTCGGCAAGTTGAAGCATTATATGCAAGCCCACCCTGTGAACTTGGTCTCGAAAATAGAGCCCATCAAGTACATCTTTGACAAACCTTCCCTATCGATGCGTTTATTAAACTGGTCCTTCTTCTTGGCGTATCACGACATCAACTATGTGACCGTAAAGGCCATCAAGGGTCAAGCATTGTCGATCACCCGGCGAATTTCCCCAAGAATGAAGACAGAGGGCCCGAACCCCAATTTCCGATGAAGGGATCTTTGCAGCTTGAGCCTCGAAAATAGATGGCAATTGTTCTTTGACTGAGCCGCTAACAAAAGAGGAAATGGTGTAGGAATGCTATTGGTCGATCCGAAAGATGAGCATACCCCCATAGCCCTCAAGTTGAACTTTCCGCCACGAACAATGTCACCGAGTATGAAGCCTCGCATTGCCGGTTTGGAGGCCGCCTTAGAAAGAAATGTCAAGGAGCTCGAAGTTTACGGAGACTCACTCGATCATCAACCAAGTCTCCAACAAGTGGAAGACTCAGACCCTAATCTACAACGGTATCATGCCCATATGGAGGAGTTGGATCGGACAGCTTCGTAGAAGTGACTTTCCACTACTTGCCGAGGGAAAAGAACAGTTTCGCAGATGCCCTAGCTACTCTAGCCTCATTGGTAGCAATCCCCGAGGGCAAAGCCATAACGCCCTTCAGAGTGGGTAGAAGAGAAGCCCCAGCCTTCGTTGTGAAGTGGACTGGGACCCGAGCCCATAAAGGAACCTTGGTACAATCGTATTTACCAATTCCTCAAAGACGGAGAGTCCGCTTTCGAGACGAAGAAGGTAGACCAAAAGAAGGTGTCAGTGAGCCAAAAGCTTGCGAGCCCCGAAAAGGTTGGCTTCCCATTATGTCATTCTAGGAGGCAATCCGTATATAGAAGCGGTATCAAGGACCACTCCTCTTATGTGTCACCCAAGAAAGGGCCAAAGAGTTGATGACCGAAGTCCACAATGGTCCCTGCGGTCCTCACATGAATGCCAGAGCCCTGATGCAAGTGATCCTCGTAATGGGTTACTACCGGATCTCCATGGAGACAGATCGCATTCAAGACGTCCGAACCTCGCGACAAATGCCGCCGGCTTGCACAACCTCAACCATCTCCCACCTCACGACCTCGTATCGCATGACGACTCCTTGGCCGTTTGCAACTTGGGGCATTGACGTGATAGGGAAAATATCCCCGACCGGGAGCAATGGGCACGAGTTCGTGTTGGTAGCCATCGACTACTTCACCAAGTGGGTAGAGGCCAAGTCCTACAAGGTCCTCACTTCCGCAAAAGTGGCCCAGCTTCATCAAAGAAAACATAATGTGCGTATATGGGGTGCCCAACGAGATCATTTCCGGGAGCAATGGGTCACACTTCGAAGGAGACTGCGATAGATCGGCCGTCGTAATTCTGTAGTTACTCGCCACAAGTCGTCCCCGCATGCACTTTCGCACTAACGGGAGCCTGTGGAAGCCGCTAATAAGACACTCGAGCGATCATCCGGAAGATGGCCACCCGTGGTCGTGATTGGCCCGAAAAGCTGCACCTAGCACTCGGGGCTGGGCGTAACGTCTCCGTCGAATGTACCCACAGAGAAACTCCTTTTGCCCTAACTTACTGGGATGGAAGCAGTTGTTACCAAGCTGAGTTGGAAATCCCGTCATTAAGGGTCCTCCGGAAAACAGTGTCAATGAAGTGGAATGGTTGCGCAGCCGGCAAGATAATGAGTTAGCCTCGCTTGACGAGAGAAGGCTAAAAGCCATGGAACACACCCGAGCCTACCAGAGGCGAATGGCCGTGAGCGTTTGATAAAAAGGTCAAGGCCGAGACATCAAAGAGGGCGACTTAGTGCCGAAAGTAAAGCCCCTACTGTAGACAACCCTCGGGAAAATGGGAACCCGTCTCGGATCGGCCCTTATGTGGTGCGTAAGATACCGTCAGGAGGAGCAATGAAGCTGCGTACTTGGATGGCAATCCCTTTGTCCACCTGGCCAACGGTGATAAACTCCGAAGATACTATGTCTAATAAAAAAAGAAAAAAAAAAAGAAAAATCTTAGTGCAAAAAGAGTAATGCCCAAAACTAGGCCGAAAACCCCAAAAGGGCGGTCTAGACAAAAGACAGTGGTTGCACATATAAAAAAAAAAAAAAAAAAAAAAAAATCTTAGTGCAAAAGAGTAATGCCCAAATAGGGCCGAAAACCCCAAAAAGGGCGGTCTAGGCAAAAACAGTGGCCGCACATAAAAAACTGGTTCACCGAATGAACTACGTAGACCTCGAGCCCCTTAGCCTTTCTTGTAAAAGGGGAACGTAGGCACCATATATGGTTCGGTCTAAACAATAAAAAGGACGATTAAGTTTCCATGAAATGTGTCCTAAACAATAAAAAAGACATTTGAATTTCCATGAAATGTGTCTTGATTAATTTCTAAGATAATATTTCTTGTTCATTACAAGTTAAAAACTTCTTGATGAGTTCAAGCACCGTGCCTACCTCTTAACTCTCGCTAACCTCGCTAAAAAGATCTAAAATACAATAAAATGCCTAAATAAACTAATGTGTTTGCAAATGGCAATAAGAGGATCTTGAGAAAAGACTTGTAGGGCCGTCATTCGCCGAGTCTTCTTCGCCCTTTCTTCCCTTTTCCTCGACCTCGTCGAGTCTTCTTCCTTTCTTCTCAATAATGTCGTGAGTATCCCTCATCCCGACCTCGGTATCCTCACCGGAGCCTCTACCAACCCCGTGTCAATGAGCGCTCTCTATACGAGCACGAGTCCGCACCTCCTCCCTCTCGAGACTCGCCAAAGGAGCGACCTCTGACAACCTCTTGTACCGAGCCTCCATATCTCGGACCAAGTCACTGATCGGTTATGGCAACTCGCCTTAGCCTCGCCTCCTCGTAGTCCTACTCGAGTCACGCCGCCTCCCAATAAAGCTCGACGTCTATCCTCCAAGATAACCCGAGTCGCTCCCATCTCCCTCTCGTACTACCCAAATAGACAAAGTGGTCAAGATGGTGCTCTTCCGCTCCCGAAGATAGCCCCGGGTGGGAAAGCAAGATATGTCCAAGCCCTCGAGAAGAAAGAGAAGCCGGGCCGGATCTCTCATGTCCAATGACACCACCTCCATGGTCCGGATGTCCTCCCAATCACTCAATGGCTCCCGTAAAGCCCCAAACCGCCCGGGATACTCAAGCAGGTATGTGAGAAGGACGACCAAAGGTAATCCCGGAACCCTCACAACATAAGACTCCCGAAATATCCTCCTGGTCTCGCAACCTCCAATGTGGTATCCACTCAACGGATGTCCGAAGTGGATAGCCTAGCCATCATCTGACTCCCAGCCTACCCTCGCGTTCCGCCGCCTAGGCGCACCTCTCCGAGAAATCACCCAAGGGCACCGAGTCGGCAAAGCCCCGTGCAAAGCCCCGAGCCTCTCCTGCAGCCACAAAGTCAACATAGCCGGACTCCTGACCTCATGAAACGGTCTCCCGAGCCATCCTATCAATCCCATGAAATGTCTCTCCCAAAACCAGCGGACAATATCCTTCCCAAACTCGCAGCCTTCGACCATGTCCAAGAGGCCACTATGACAGATCCCCAATGGGACTCAAAGAAGAACAAAACAGAGAATAATGCGAGAGAATGAAA